>JBBPJQ010000591.1:0-20212 GCA_038088795.1 Boletus rex-veris
CTCTGGTAGGGCACATACCTGCAGTAGTGCCGTCTTTTGATTAAATCCACGCCCTATGACTGCCCAGCTTTCGCCCTCTTTCATGGTCCAGTCGACATTGCGGAAGACGGGTGGGGCGATGTTGGAGTCCCCGAATCGATAGATGTTGCACTTGGGGATGTGGACGAGGATATTCTTGGCAGGACTAGTGTAGGACCTCTTGAGGGTGCCAGCATGCTGCCAAGGGCTGATACGGGCACGAATGGGTACATGTCCAAAAAGTATTTAAACCGAGAGCGTACCGTCTATATTCGGATGAGGGTATCAAGGCGTTCCAGCGACCATGTCTTGACCAAAAACGCGACTGCGACATGGAAAATGTGCACCCTGCCGATGCGCGCCTACAGATGCGCGTCGTAGGTACCGGAGAGCAGTTTTACTCGAGCGGCAGAACTTGGTACTTACTACATGCTGGTCGGAGCAGAAGGCCGAGAAACATTCACTTCGGAGTTGTAGTCCGACGATGATGATCTTACAGTACAGAAGGCTAACGATCAGCTAAGTGTACTACAGTACTTGCCAGACATAGTGCATGCATTGTCTACAGTGGACATGGTAACAGGTAATACAGATTTGCTGTTTGAACTGCCAAAGGTCACGTCAAATTAGTGGACCTTCGGTGACCTCACTGGAGGTGTTGCGATTCCTCTGAAAATGGTCGAAACTGCCAACGGGACGGAATTAGGGCTACCTAAAGCCTGGCGTATGCACCAACTGACCACTGCCTACATCCATATCTCCACTCGTGCCTCGCAACGTGGTCCGACTTGATGAGACCAAAGCTACGGGACCCGAGGGGGTACTGCATGTCGATCGTGGTCAGTTGTTGGTCGCTAGTCGATGGATTCGTGTCGCAAAGCACCCGACAAGGGGGATAATTGCGCGCACGGTTTCATGCAGATGGCGTCTGTTGGTGAGAAGTTTCCGTTCAACCTGAAACGGGAGCGAGAAAACTGGAGCATCAGAGTGTAAGCGATGCATAATGAAAAATTTATGATACACTGACAAGTCTCCACCAAGGAGAGCAGGCTGTTGAATGTTCAGGTGGGGAGCCGGTGCACGCACTGATGACTCTATCAAAAAGAATAATTTGAGATGACATCAGCAAACATGAGTGCAATTCGTAGTCGCAGTCCCACCTTTTTTCATCCTACCACCTGGAAAGATGAAAGATGAAATTTGCTCCACTCTGATATGGCGCATATGCATCGCGGATATCGAGACCAATTGCCTTGTGGTTGGAAATAGCAACTGGCGGTCATCACCACCTAGCAGAAGTGGAGCGGCCATATCGGACAGCTAGATCTACCAAGAAACTGATCAGGAAGAGCAGCGTTCAAGGGCCCAAGACACGCACGGAGTTCTCACAGCGCTTCTTTTCCTCAAATTTTGCCCAGGTCGAGGAATCGGTGCACAGCTTCGGTACATCGCATCTCGCTGCCGATGCATATCGAGAAATTCAGCGACAAGGCCATCAGTAAACGTCATCCAATTTACAGGCACAGTTCCACCTGCTTGCTACCTCTACGAAGAAAGGGATTCACCTGGTGCTGCAGGCGACATGGAGCTGTGGAAAACCTTCCGCGGCGGAAAGTTAGTATGGCACAGAGCTTCGTCTACCGTGTCGTGGGATGGCTTGATCAGAAAGATAGTTTGAATATTTCGTGATAGCGGCAACATCGCATTCTTAAATGCACCACAACGTAGGATTGAATCGTCAGCAAAAGCAGCATATACAATAGCAGGACTTATGATCATCACTGTGAACAATGGAGAATCAAACGTAGCAGAGCCCTGTTTCATCTCTCTCCAGAGTGATCACGCGAGGGGTCCCGGACTAGCCCAACATCCACATCAAAGCAGGACGAGGACGCCCAAGAGTGACACGGCAAAGCGGTCCGCATACAAGGACGGAAGGGAAATGACAACGAGGTAAAGTGTACAGGAGATTGAGATTGAGAGTAGGGGAGGCAAGCGTTGACGAAGGGGGTGATGGGATTCATCCCATCGACCTGGGCGTCCCGCTTTTTATATGTCCCGCGGTGTACTGATTAGAGTGCCGTGAGATCAGTATTCCAGGAGCCTCGATATGCAAGTTGGAATGCTGTCCGGGTGGATAAATCTCGCGGGTAAGCGCAGGATGTTTACCTCAAATTTTGCGTTTCAGAGTCGAGCCAATACATGATCTGCAACAGGGCCAATTGTTGCATGGAGGAGCGAGGTTTCAACTCCGCTCCAACGCCGTCTTGGAGTGAATCGATCACCACCGGCTTTGCATGCCCGGCGGCGGGAGAATTGCGGGCGCTGAGAAGGACTGCGACGCGGGCCTCCCTTGTGCAACACTCACTGGTTGCAAGAACACGTTCTTTGAGGTTCCAATGCGTTGCGTTCTTGTAAATCAGGAGATGAGTTTCTGATCATGATCATGTCTGCCTCTCCGCAGCTCTCTGCGCCGTGCACACCCACCGGGTCCATTGCTATCCAGAACAATTCATTCGCATATGGGGTATATTCAAGGCCGAAGCTTACGCTTACCCTGTAATCGAAAAGGATCCGCCACCGTCATGAACTACGCCCTCTCAGCAAGTTCCGTCGTCCTCATGGTCGAAGAGTAACTCCTTTGCACCTCAATGCAAGCTTGCCCCAGGGAAACCGCCTGAACTTGAACCGCGTCGACAGGGGGTCGTGTTTGGAATAAATGACGAAGGAGCACACGAGTCCTGGATCGTCCTTGAGATCCACTGCAATGCGCATCACGTTTCCTCCACGGCTTTTGTGGTAGCGTGAGATTACAGTTTCGGCTGAACCGCAAGTTGGACATTCAATTTGACGCGACCTCGTCGCGTCATGTCGATCGCCCCGGGCCTGGTTGACTGTACTGCAACGATCAATACGACGACGACCAGTATACAACTTATTATTCACTGACATACTGACGTTATGTCATTGGATCTTCACTTGCAGACTTTAACTGCGAGTGCATGCCAAATCAGCCAAGCATGTCGCCGTGGGATGGACTCTTCCTGACAACTCGATTTATCTTTTGGCACATTCACGCACTACGGAACCTAGGCCAACAAGGTATGTAATCCAGATTACAGCCTCTGTGTACAGCAAGCAGCACCGTATAGTGAACCGATCATGACCCACGTTCAAAGCGTGCGATTGTAAGTATTGTACTGTATATTGCCTCAGTGACTAACCCAACGACCCGGATCAATCACTCACGATGCACTCCTCAAACTCAACGCTGGAATTGACGACACTCTGGAACACCTTCTGCGCGACGATTTGAGGGAGATGGACAGCGGTTGCATTGTTTATCGCTCTCTGTATGATTTGTTGGTCCCGTAACGGGTCATCGACATCCGCTTCCTTGCTCTTGAAACGTGCCGCTTCCCTGCTGTATGCGGTCCTAAACTCAGGTCATATCAGAATGGCATCCCGGACAGTGGAATCAAAGTTCCCCTTGGGCTGTACCTGTTCGACAGCAGTTCTAGCAGTTTTGCGTCAATGACATCCAGCGCAGCCCGGACTTGATCGAGCGAGGAGCAACATGTCGTTCCATTTGCATAGTGGATCGTCTGGTTGCCCCACGGCGCCGCCCGAGTTTCATTCGACACGGTCACATTGGGCATAGGAATGTAGTAGCACACGTCTGTGGCGTTATAGGTTTTGGGACCAGCCGCACCCAGTGCGAGCCGTGCGGTAGCCAGAAAATAAAGGGCGAAAAACTTCATCGTGGGTTGTCCTTTAGCTTGGTGACTTGATCCTGTTTATATGACGTAGGGATGCGCTTGCTTCCCACGACTCAAATTTGGCGCCGGTCTCCATCGTATGGCACTTGGTAATCGTGACATGTACCCTCGTTTTCTGGCACCTGCCGCCCTTCAACACGTCAGGGTGCGACATATGTCATGAGAACGTTAGGCTGCTCGGTGTCCAGCACGAAGTCATTTGCATGTAAACGTGTTTGCGAGGAAAATGACTGGAAGTCCTCCCGATGAGACGGCCTTCACGGTCGTCCCAGGAATGTATACACTAGGTTAACCATCACAACTTGAACAACGACATCAGATCGAGCAACAGCACACGTACTTGAGGATCAAACAGTCCTATGACTGGCTTACATCGCGCTTCCCAAGTTCGTGGCGCTGAGCGGGTTGAATGATGAGCCCCCTGACACTACTTCGTTAGGCTCCGAGATTGCGTATTGTACGCCAGATATCGTCTGCGGAGCCTGAGGTGGGGCCTATCGCAAATTTCCTGGCAGGTGTCCAAGTCAAATTTAGGTGAACGCTCCCTTTCCGTTGGACACACCGGCTGGAGCAGCGGCATAGCGAACACCAAGAAAGCGCGCAACGTTAAGCTCGGCGTCTACAGCACCTTGATACCGTGCATAACCAAGGTCCACGATGGGAGCCGCGCAGAGCACGCCAAGACACAGAGATAACAACCGAAAGACGGCTATCCGGCCAACGTTGAGCAATGTCATGTAACGGAGAACGGGACCTTTTAATTACTTGATCAGCATTTCACGTCATACTGCAGTAATGGTTGCTTATCGATAGATCGGGTGGCACTGTTTCGGGTTCAACCTGAGAGTGGTATTTTCCGAGTGATTCCGCCAACTAACCAATCAGGTAGGACCAAACCCAACTGTCGCCGTCGTGCGCTGAGTTGGTTCCGGTAGAAAGATTGCAAGCAACTGCTGTAGTAGCTCATTGCTTCACACCACTCTATCTGACCCGAATTCGTTATCTGTCTCGAGTCTGAGTGCGATACACAATCGCGACATGCATGTACCCTCGTTTTCGGACATTTGGCGCCCTTCAAGGACATGCCAGGGTGTGACGATGTCACTGTGAGCACGTTTCAGCTGGTTACTCTATTCAGTGTCCGGTTTGAAGATGTTTGCCTGTAAACGTGTCTGTAAGTAACATGTGATGAGTCGATGAACAATAGACCAGCCTGGAACCTGAAAGTCAAGATTGCACGTCCGTGAATCATCTGGTCTGCAGAGGGACCGGTAAGTGGTATATGCGCATATCTTCAAACTATGGAATGTGCGATCACCCCGCAGATAGTCGTCGATCCGGATGGATGGCACGTCTCTTTGCGTTTTGAATTCGTTCATAGTGCGAAGAGCCCTCGTGGACTGCATACTCTTGATCACGAGTTGGCTAGGGAACCGTTTCAGAGATACAGCATAGATAAGCAATCCGATGTGCGGCCAACATCCTTGACAAGAAACACTGACGTGGGATGCTACAACTTCAGAAACCAAGAAAGCATGTAATATAAACACCGACCGTCATCAAATTTCAAACGCTATCTCTGCACTGAAAAGAGCAGGCGTCGACTTGGAAACCACAGCCCATTCTGGCAAAAACTGTATGACTTCCTCCAATGATGGAATCTTACCCCCCGATCGCCCTCCCCCGACCGTCGCACGCTCATACTCGTCCCAACCACAGCTCACCCGTCCTTTCAGCCCATCGTCTGATTCTCCCTCTAATACATCCTCGTCCTTCCACTCAACCGAGACCACAAATTGATTCCCGAAGACCCGGCTCCAAAGCTGGATCTCACTTAATCCCAGCGCAGGAATGTCGTAGCCTTTCTGAAGGCCCTGATCCCCGTCCCCGGCGACGGTGAACTTGGAAATGCGTCGGTTGGCGAACGACAGGGTACAGAACCGCGTGTTGAGACCCTGAACGGTGATCTGCGCGCTGTTTGACCCGGTACGATTCAGGTGATGGGATACCCATGGCATATCGCCATCCCAGGCCGTACCCTTTCCTCCAGGCGAGGGTGCCATCTCCGGCTCAACTTCCCATGTGCACGTGTGTAGACCCACTTTGTCCAGTGCGTCGCGGCATGCCACAGAGTTGCCAAATGCAGACGGTAGTTCCGGTATGATATGACGGGCCAAGAAATATTTAGGTCCTGTGAGCGCGGTCGTTGCATGCTCAATCCCTGTTCCCGATGTAGACAGGTTCACGGATTGGACGAAATAGATTTTGAGCGGTGATTGCTGTGAGAAGGGGAATGCCACCCAAGTATATACAGTCGAAAGTACGAAGACGGCAAGTATGAGAAGCGTAAGCCATCGATGGGCATTGATGCTAAATGGAGACATGGGTAAAACAAGCAGGAGAGCCAAGAGCGATACGGCGCCGTACGCTAAAACGTCGGAGAAAACGACGACGTGAGCAGGCCGACCCTGCATGGTACGATGAAAGTAAACTTACTGGAGGCAGGACTATTCCCGTCTGTGAGAGTCTGATTCATCGCACCTAGAAGCGTGATAGAGATATGGAACACCAGGATGACCGGAAGAGGGATCACAAGCAGTAATTGCAAAATCCACCATCCGATCGCACCCTGTCCCTCGTCAGAACATTGAATACGCAAGTGTTCTCGGGGGACGAGCGGTGTGGTCTCCGTAGGTTCAGGATCTTCCACGATCCTGTGTGACGACTGTTGTCCATCTGCATCCTCTTCGGTGCTGATAGCCTGGTATCGAGCAGGCCCAATGTAGGTCTCAGATCCATCCTCGGCTTCCTCAAAACCACACGCATTCGTCGTTGCTTCAGCCAAGGCCGCGATGCATCCAAGGAGGGCGCACAAATTCCAGGCGGTGATAAAGTAGGTGCCGCCTATTTCAGCGCTGCGCAGCACTACCGTAGAGAAGACAAGTAGTACCCAAGTGAAGACGTAGAGTTGTAAAAGAATCGAAAGCTTCTGTTGCTCTGGTGCCAATACGGTACCGCGAACGTTGCAAGGGAATGAAACAACCAGGACAGTCGAGAGGTACGCCAGCGACAAAGCGGAAGCGAACACCAGGAAAGGTTGGGAATGGAGGATCTACATTCATGTTAGAGATCCATTTCTGAGGAGAAAAGGTAGCTTACAAAAGGATTCAAATTGACATACCCCGCGATCAGAGCTGCCTGGAGACCGATGCTGATCGCCAAAGCCACCCAAAACTTGGTCGAACTCCAAAATCCAGCGCCACATGTCTTCAATGTTGCCAAAATTCGTTCGCCGTTCGCCAGGTTTTCTTGGACCCCGCTCCCGTTGGGCTGCGCAGAATACCCGGATCTAATCCTCCTACTCAAGCGAACAATGTGCTTTGAATATGCGAGAAGCAAGAGGAGGATAGGTCCAGTTGAGAGCAGAACCACATTCGTGATGAACATTGCTTCCAACGAAAAAACCACCAAAGCAGCACCAAACACTGACGGCGATTGAACCTCGATACATAAACCAGACTAGGAAATACTCACGTTCAAAGTAAACAGGCCTCTCCTGTCGAGGAAGGGGCTGTGCGTGGACTGCATCATCGTTTGCGAGAGCCAGACTGGCTCCATGAGTGGCTTCCATCATCGCCCAGAGCGCTTTTTTACCGCCTTCCATGCCAGGTATCGAGTCGTACCACGTATGATAACGACTTCTGCCCTTATAAAAGGCAAAATCGAGTCCATTCAAACCCGCTTCCTCATAGACCGAATAATCTGTCGCGGACCGTATGACACCGCGCGAAAATGAGTCTGCAAAGATTACGTTGGCGTGTGGATGCGGGACGTGATTGCTGGTCCAGGAGAAGAGGGGTGCAATGTTCGTAGCTCTGAACATCGCTGGCCGTCTGCGCGAGACTATCAGCGGCGAGTCGACGGCGTCATAAAAGCGACAAATACCCACCCTCCTGCAGCAGCACCTTCGAGATTGAGAAAGACGTCGCTGATATCCGCCCACGGGTGCTCCAGGAATCTGTAAAGGGGATGAGTGCCATTCATTGGATTGTGGCCAAAGAAAATATGTACGTGTGCGCTCCGTTCAAGCCAGACTCTTCGTTGTTGTTGAAATTGAATACAACTGTCCTCTTTGGTCTGTGCTTCGTAAAATACTCCACCATTTGCAACAAAGTGACGATGCCCATCGAGTCATCGGTCGTTCCAGGTGCAGTAGAAACGGAGTCATAGTGAGCCGATAGTAGATAGCCACCAGATTCTCGAAATGCGAGGTCAGTGCCTTGTATCTTGACGAGAATGTTGTTTCCTTCTTGGTAGATGGCGCGCGGGTGTGTGGACAGGGTACCACTCGCCCATGATGCATTGGAAACAACGTCGTAATCAATCGCGATGTGAGGGTACTGCTCAGCTATATTTCCCAGACGCTCGAGGATAAAGTCGCGGACGAGATCGTTGGCGTGCGAGTTAAAGGGATGCGGTCTGGCAGACACCTTGTGAAGCAAGGTCAGCACTGGACAGCATGGAATGTGATGAAGGTGATTTACCTGGTGAAGATCCCACCAAGCTTGGTCGAGGTCGAGTCCTCGAGCATCTCTGGGGACTGTAGGTAGATTGTCCGTGACGAGTACAGCGCTAAAAATTGCAGCATAAACGAACACCAACAGGATGGTTGTGGGTATCGCATTGAAGGCGAAGATGGACCTCAAGCGGTCGCGGATGCTCATGGTGGATGGTGTGCAAGTGCAACACGGGCGACCGCCGAGTGACTCAACCGACGTAATAGTGGTGACTGCTGGCGCTTTGGTCAAACCCCCTGTGATTCAATCGTGGTCACTCATGCTCAATCACTATAGGCTCAACCTAGCATCCGCGCGTACTTTATGGATGGTACTTTGATTCTACAATTGAACGACCGTGGATTCAATCCACAGATCGGAGTCCAAGTTCTTTCGCAGTCTCGCGTCGAGTCAGCACTTGTGACATGGAGACATGCCAGCAATGGTCCCACTTCTCGCCTCTATGCCGCATGTCAGCTTGAACCTCGGATCACACGAAACAAGGTTCGTACCAGTTTGTATCCCTTTTCGTTCTCACAGCCTTCATGGACCAACCACGACGAAGCTGTAATCCAGTCTGCCACCTGCGGCCCGGGGTTGATATTGAGCACTTATGTCGACATCATGACATTGGTTCGCTTGACCAGTTACACCCGTCGTTCCGCGCTTTGCTGGCAGGAACCCATCTGCAAAGATGAGTGGGTATGCAGAGACGTGGCGCTTTTGTTCCTCGATCTGAACATCCCAAATCGCTCTGACGAGCACTCCGATTCCATGGGCCTCGCATACCACTCTGAAGTCGGAGACGACTCTACCAAATTGGCACCAAGAGAAAACAGCAAAATGTTGCCTGGGAAGTCACCTGCACAATATATATCTTCCTCCAGAGTCTTTCTTCCTTGTGCTCTTGACTTTCACCAATCATGTCATCTGACTGGATAACATTGTGCGTTGTGGCATTCGCTTGCGTCGTTGCTGTCGATGCTGTCCGTCGACATCGCAAGAAAGATCGGTCACTTCCCCCAGGCCCGACACCGCTCCCTATCATAGGGAACATACACAATGTAAATACCAGTGCACCGTGGCTAACCTACGCCGAGTGGTCAAAGGTGTATGGTGCGTTCCTTCACGGACCCCTCTCATTGCGTAGTCCCTGAAGTCGAGTTGTTCAAGGTGACCTCGTTTATTCTCGATTTTTCAACCAGGATGTCATCATCATCAACTCTGAAAAAATAGCTAAAGCGCTTTTAGAGGATCGTTCGAGCAACTATGCAGATAGACCTCACCTCATCACCAATACACTGTAAGCCATCGTCTGGTACGGGAGACAATGAGTCTAATTGCACCTGTCAGGTTCGGTATAGACTTCAACACCGCCCTCATGCCCTATGGCGGCAGATGGCGCCTCCAGCGTCGATTTTTCCACCAGACTTTCAAAGCTGAGTCGGCATCGAGATTCGTCCCGATGCAGCAGCGCAGGATTCATCTGCTCGCCCACCGATTACTAGAGTCCCCGGACCGAGTTTTCGAGCATATCCATGAGTGGGTTATGACGAATATAGTACCGATGCTTCCACCTCCTGAAGCTACACCGATTTGATAGGTTCACGACATCGGTCATTACCAATGCAATCTACGACTACGACCCGGTATCCCCTGATGACCCTATGGTCGACATCATCGGGAGGGTGTGCAGACTGATAGCAGTAGTGATTACACCGGAAGCGGCAGGAATTCTGGGGGCATTCCCGATAAGTAAGTGCGGGCATTTGGATGTATCTCGGAGCCAAAGGTGACCATTGGTCAGTTTTGAGCATCCCCTCGTGGTTCCCGGGTATGAGCATCAAGAGGAATGCAGCCCTAGCCAGAACATGGGCTAGAGAGTGGGTAGAAATCCCATTTGAACACGCGTTACGAAAACAGGTTAGTAATTGTTCGTACAAAAACAGGTTTTTGTTGACGCATACCGGGCCAGAACGAGGGGAGTACCTCCCCCGCTATGGTGTTTGATGGCTTCCGGGAGGAAGACAAGATGGGTGGCGGTACTGCGAGGCTACAAGCTCTCAAAGATGCCGCAGCCACCGGTTTTTTAGGTATGTGTCATTGTGATGCATCCCTCTCCGTAACTCACCTACACGATCGCAGCGGCATCGGAGACGGTGAGTGTTGCCACATCCGTCCTCACTTGACTGATCACCTTAATTTGGGTGTAGTCGGGCGCCGCCCTGATGACGTTCGTCCTTGCAATGGTTCTCCACCCCGCCATCCAGGACAAGGCACATGCCGAGATAGACGCGGTAGTCGGCAAGGAGAGGCTCCCAACCTTTGATGATAGACCGTCACTACCCTATATCGACGCTATTATCCGTGAGACGTTGAGATGGAATCCCGTGGTGCCCCTCTGTGAGTTATGAGTTTATGCTTTGGAAACGGACTAAGCGGTGTGCAGCCATTCCCCATGCAGTGGTAAAGGATGACGTTTATGACGGATATCATATCCCAAAAGGTACGTTGCACTTTCTTCACTCCGCGATTGCAATGACACGAATGTACAGGAGCGACGGTCATGACGAATCTCTGGTTTGCATAGCGGGTGCTTGCTCGTGAATTCTCGGACATTAATCATCTTCCGTTGCCCAGGTCGATGGCGCATAACGAGTTTAAATACCCAAAGCCTTTCGAGTTCATCCCGGAGCGATTCCTTCACTCCGACGGGACGCTCACATCAGACAATGTCCAAAACATCGCGTTTGGATTTGGCCGGCGAAGTTGTGTAGGACGTGCCTTTGCGGATGTCTCAATGTGGTACGCGGTCGCGACGATACTCGCACTATGGAGGGTGTCTTTTCCAAAAGACGAGCTTGGAAACGATGTGCCATGCGAGCCCAAGTGGGCGTCTGGAATTACGAGGTACTTGTTGAGCTTTGACTTGGTTTTCGGTGACTGTTGACGAATGTTGATTGCCAGGTATCCGCTTCCGTTTCCTTGTCGCTTTGAGCCTAGGATGCCGGGTATGGATGCGAAGAAGTTGGAAGAACTGACACGAGCGTCGCAGTTTGACTTCGCCATTTGCCCTAGGATCGTGTGGTAGCTAGACTTTGTCGTCCCCTAGCTCTAGATGGATAGTAAATATAGGCAGTCCAGCTGTAGCGCAGATTGGTTCAATTAATCGATGGTTGTGAGGATGTCTCAGAGACCAGGTGACAGATCCATCGGCACGGCGAACACGGCATAATAATTTCAGCTTAGCCAAGTGGGAACTGCTGCACAATTAACACGTAGCCATAGCCATGCCTCTCAACACTATCCATTACCATGTTCTCGCAAACAAGCACGTCAGCACGCTGGAAAATACTGGCTACCCTAGCCCGAGAACACGACCACCGCGTACGTTACCTGGCCCGCTCTCCTTCACACTCACTACATATCATTCAAAGTACATGTGCTCGAGTCATCTGGAGAAAAGGCGTGTCTGGGGGAGGCGTTGGACTCGTTCTCGCTGTTCAGGTTGCCAGGTGCGTGTGCACTGTCTACGACGATGACGAGTCAAAACGCGGTGGCTGAGGCGGAGTTTACTTTAGTCTCCGCTTGAATCCGCGGAACGCAGTGTCCACGGGCTGATCCGACTGGGCGGGTTTGCAACTGGGCAGGAAGATGTCTGAAGTGTCTTCACCAACGCAGGTGCGTTTTTCTTTT
This sequence comes from Boletus rex-veris, assembly GCA_038088795.1. NCBI lineage: Eukaryota > Fungi > Basidiomycota > Agaricomycetes > Boletales > Boletaceae > Boletus > Boletus rex-veris. The sequence continues at coordinate 12,050 of JBBPJQ010000591.1, forward strand.
GTTTTCCGCGCTCGCTACATTTTTTTGTGATTTTTGTTTGCTTTTTTTGCGTTGTCGCTGGTTGAAAACTGAGCCAGGGTCTGTTAGGTAATCGACGCGTTGTCGTTGAGTTTGCCCGCTCACTGCGACTCGCTTTGCCCCTGCCCGGGTCGGTCAAGTCGTCATCCCCGCATATACGCACAGTGAGCGACTCACATCCCCTCTCCATCATCCTACGCGTCCATCTCGCCGCCAACCCGCTCGCCATCTCGTACCCATTCAACGCGTGAACTCCCGCACCTTGTCGGTTCCAACCATGTCCGGTCTCAAAAATTCGCCCTTTGGCAAGCGACTCCGCGCTGCACATCAAGACACTGACGACGACACTCCACGTAGAAACAGGCAGCGCGTAAACCCAGCCTTTGCCCTCACTCCACCCGCGGTTGCCCACGTCTCGATCCCTTCCCTCAATTACTCACAACTCACCGCGAGCGACACACCCGGCCCAGAATCGCCAGAACACCCTTCTCGTGCACACAGAGAGTATGGCGATCGATTCGTACCCAGCAGGGACACAGGTGATATGCGAACGTCTTATCATCTCATGGACGACAGTGGTCCTTCCACCCCGTCAAAGCATCGCACCATACCCACCGAATCAGATGCTATAAAAGGTGAGTTTGTCCAACCTTGCCCATCATGTACCTGACTTGGCACTCACACAATCAACTCTCCATCCCCATCGGTCCAATCCCACACTCCCGATCCTTCGTCGCCAGAACAAGCCAACGCCATATTCAACTCCATCCTCCACAGCGAAGTGACCCCTCCTTCACCGTGTCGTCCCGCATCACCAACACGACCCATTCAGCCACCCGCATCCATTGCACCCACCACTCCAACGCGCCGGCGCATATTCCACTACACTTCCCCATCTCCAACACCCACCACTGGACGTCGTCTCGACACACCAACAGATGAAGCATATTCCATGTCCCCTGTACGCGCAGAATCCCGGCAACTCCTCGAGTCGCCACGTCGCCAGCTTCGCAGCGTCTGCAAGACACCCTACAGGGTCCTCGACGCCCCCGATCTTGCAGACGACTTTTATCTCAACCTCGTCGATTGGTCGAGTACCAACATTCTTGGCGTCGGTCTGGGTAGCTGTGTGTACCTTTGGACTGCTCATAATGCTGCTGTCTCCAAGTTGTGCGACTTGAGTGTACCCGGCGATACCATCAGTTCGGTAGCATGGGTACAAAAGGTTTGGGTCGTGTCCCCACTCTATTTGCGTACGTATACTGATTTTTTTTTCGGATATACAGGGCACTACACTTGCAGTGGGTACGCTGTCTGGCCATCTACACATTTACGACGCTCCTACTCTCTCCATCATTCGCACCTACGCCCCTGCGCATACTCAACGCATTGGTGCTTTATCTTGGAACGGGCACATCCTAAGTAGTGGAAGCAGAGACCGCATGGTCCATCACCGCGACGTTCGCGAAGGCGCCGGAGGGAGACCGTTTAGGAAGTGCGCAGGGCATCGGCAGGAAGTCTGCGGGTTGCGGTGGAGTGGAGAGATGGGGATGGGCTTTGGAAATCCGCGCGGGACTGGTATCGGGGCAGCCGTTGGAACGTCAGGTGTTGAAGGAGGGATTGGAGCGCCGAGTACGGGAGGCGCGCCTGCTCAAGGTCCCGGAGGCTCTGGAATGGGTTCGGCGCTCGCTAGCGGAGGTAACGACAACAAGGTGTGTATATGGGATCTCCGCGGATCTCGTCGTGCCTCCTCCATCGCTTCTTCTGTCCATTCTTCTGGGTCTGGACCCGGAGGCAGCATCGGTACTTCACGTCGCTCAAGGTCAAATAGTGGTGGCGATAGTGATGGCGATGTTCCGTTGTGGAAGTTCCACGAACATACTGCAGCTGTTAAAGCACTGGCTTGGGATCCTCATGTATCTGGGGTACTTGCAACGGGTGGTGGAACGCAGGACAAACACATTCGGTTTTGGAATACGTTGACTGGCACCATGTTGAACGAGCTGGACACTGGGAGCCAGGTATGTCGAATGAGTCACTCGCACGTGTCGTGACTGACGCTTTGTCGCAGGTCTGCAATCTTATCTGGTCGCAAACGTCTCATGAGCTTGTCAGTACGCACGGCTTCTCCAGTACGACGGCTCAAAATCAAATATGTATATGGCGATATCCATCGCTTTCGCAAGTTGCCTCGCTAACTGGACACACGCATCGGGTGCTTTATCTTGCCATGAGTCCTGATGGGGAGACAATTGTGACTGGCGCTGGGGATGAGACGCTCAGGTTTTGGAATGCCTTTCCGCGGCGGGAAGGTGGAGGAGAAAAGGGAGGCGGAGTCCTGGATTGGGGAAAGCTGATACGATGATCTAACTCCTTGGAACTGCAGCTTTCCAGATCATCGCTCAGTGTGATGATTCTCGGCGCGTGTATGCGCGTCACGTCCCTCTGAGATCGCCCTCACCACCGCATCTCACCACTGTATCTGCTCGCTAACGGACTAGCACACTATTTCACAAGCACATGCTCGCATCTATCCACTTGGCCTCGTTACCCACACAAACATTGTTCCAATATAGATCTGTCCTCATTATCCATCCGCATTCCAACCCTGTTGCAATCTCCTCTACCCCCCCGCACTGGTTCTCCCATCCCATCCCATTACACGTACATAACTATTTCCATCCTTATTGACCTATTACTGTGTATCGATTCAGCCTACCTCACGATCACCGACCGTCGTTTCTCTTTCTCTTTCTCGCACAGTGCTCCGTTCGTTTTTACACCACCGAATCCTCGTTTTGCCTGCTCTCTCTCCCTCTCTCGCTTGCTGTTTTTCGACTCGTCACACCAATGCATCGTGTTTGTGCGCGATTCAAAGTTCGTTTTGTGAAGCTTTTTGGTACATGGTCTTTTTGACGCTCGTTTCCTGCATGATAGGTGTCAATATATACTTTCTCTCTCCCTCTCTCTAGGGCTTGCATGATCAAAGTTGGCTGGTCTAACGTTTGACTTGTCGTCGTCGGTCGTGGGTGTGTCTGCGTAGGAAATCTCAGTTGCAAATTACCTTGCTTGCGAGGGTTGCGTGTACTACCTTGTCAGATAAAGAGACGGTGGTCGCGACACGTTGCAGTTGCGCGACGTTTTGCTGTATGTTGAGATGTGGGATTCTTTTATCTGGCCCGTCAAAAGGACCTTAGACTATGTCTCTCTGCCCACTTTTCGGCGATGTACAGTCGTATCAATAATCAAATATGACGCACGAGACAACTCCCCTCTAGTTTCGTGCTTCCGTCGACGTTGCTCTACTGGCGTGTTCGACAGTCGTTCCAGAGTTGGCGCGATCCAGTTTTTACGACGTGTCCCAAATGGGGCGTAAACGAAACCGGTAGATCAGTGGAGTTACGCGTAATGCAGCGGACCAGTCGAACTCCCTTTGGCTGACGAGCGACTTCCAAAACACGACAAATGCATGGGCAGGAATGTAAGAGCCGCATTTATTTTTGTTCCTTGGTTACAAGTACTTACGTCTGAGGACAGTTTACACCTTTGCAGGGATTACACCCAAAACCACGTTGCAACCCTAGTCGCAGTCAGTATTCATCTGAGCGAGGGGATTGTGTTCAATTGTTACGTACCTTGACACTGTATTATAAGGTTCCTTCGTCACCTTCAACTCGTTCGGGATACTCAAGATCTCGTCTCAACCCCTTGAAATTTATTAAACACAATCAGACCTTGAGGGGAAAGAAGGAAATGGAGCTTACGATACGTGGACACTCATCGTATCGGATCCGGTAGATCTACTGGACAATATGTCGGTAATGGGTGTGGATAACATGAGGACCACGAGGATCACCAATACGCACCAAACAAAAAGAGGGCACCCTTGACGTGTGGGAACGCACTACTTTTGAGGAACGCATGATGCGAGGCAACCATGTGGAGATCTAGAAATGAATGTCCTGAACACGGCAGATGCATAAACAGGGGACGACATACGTCCATTGAAGCGAAATGACGAGGGAATCGCGGATGCGAGTATCACCACTATGAAATCACGGGAAGAAATTGTGTACAGTGGCATCAATCTGAGATATAATGCTGCTCAGTTCTCCGATGCGTAATTAGTCTGCAGATAATCTCCAGATTAGCTGCTCACCGGGCTTAGCACGACCCTGTTCAATTCATGCCGGAACAGCGCGGTGAGAGTCTCCTGTGTACCAGGCTTTATGTCAGTGGGGACGAAAGGGTACTTCCCAGTACAACCGATCATGTTCCGGCTCCCTAAAACGCGGTTGAGAAATGGCATTGAACGTATTAGAACTTACTTGACCCAATGGAGACTCCAATCCAGGACCTAGCCCGCGCTTGCTGAACCGGATTACTAGACTCGTATTTTCTCGCACTAGAAGTCCTGTCAGTGATGACTGTAAAGAACTTGTGCTTTCCATGAGGCCACTGGTTACTGTCTCCGGTTGATTAGTTACCATGCATATGTCTCTTTGTAAGGAGCTACCTTCGCCCCCGAGTTACGAGACCAGGTTCAAACAACGAGTGCTCGCCGCAAACATAACGCGTAACGAGCGATTAGCAGTTCGAGTCTAATGAGTGTTGTCGACACAGGGAAGACGCTCGAAGGTGTCGTACGACCACGGAATGCAGTGTATGAAGAGTCCAGTCATCAACACTTGCTCGAAGCAGCGTGCAGGCAGGCACTTGAGATTGCCGCTTCGTCCCCAGAGCCGTCTTCGTGGATAGTCAAGTGAAGGTTGGCACGAAACGCTGGAAAGGGTCAGTTACCTTGCCCGTAAACAATGTCTAAGTTGTTGACATTTCCGCGTTCATCGGAGTCATACATTGAGCGAGCAGGTTATGACAATGAAGATATCGATATCCCAGTCGCACTGAAAACGATCTCTGTGTAAAGACCGTCACAAGACACTGCAAATACGATGAACGTGAGTATTTATGCCTCGCAGTGATGGATGTAAGCCAAGATGTGATGTAGACCAGATGACATTGCACGTGATTCAGAACATACTCTCTTGAACGACCATGTCGATCGCACATGGCATCAGACAGTTAGGCGTCCTCGGCGCGGGCCAGATGGGCACTGGCATCGCCTTCGTTTCTGCCGTTCGCGCCAAAGTCCCCGTGCTCCTCCACGATGCCTCCCCCACCCAACTCTCCCACTCCCTGTCCTTCTTCTCCTCCCTCCTTGCCAAGGACGTCACCAAGGGACGCCTCACACCCACTGAGGCCGCCGAAGCCAAGGACCGCATCCGAGTCGTCGATACGCTCACGGGGCTGCGCGACGTGGACATGGTCGTCGAGGCAGTCTCGGAACAGGTCGAGCTCAAGAAACGAGTGTTTCAGGGCTTAAGGGAGACGCTGAACGAGGGCGCGATTTTGGCGACGAATACGTCGTCGATCAGCATTACCAAGATTGCAGGGGCGGTGGTGCCGGAAGGGGTGAGTGCGGCATCGGAGGAGGGAAGGAGGGTCGCAGGTCGGGTCGTCGGTGAGTCTTGGTTTTGACCTGGTTGAGGCGGGGTGTTGACGTGCGGACTTTTGTAGGGTTGCATTTCTTCAATCCAGTGCCGGTGATGGTGCGTTCTTTTGTCATCGTGCTCGTAGGGCACGATGTGAGCCTTGTTTGCAGAAACTTGTCGAACTCATATCTGCGGTGCAAACATCCAAAGACACGCTTGACCGGTCGCGTGCGTTTGCGGAGGCGTGTGGTAAAGGTGAGTACGATCGTCCTTGGACGCGTATATTGACTGAGCACTGAGTTGTTAGAGGTCACGACGTCCCAAGACGTCCCTGGTTTCGTGTCGAATGCACTCTTGATGCCTTTTATAAACGAGGCGATCATGTGTTTAGAAAAGGTTGCTCCTGCAGGAATATATATTTTGTTGAGTCGAAACTCATGCACTCTTTGCGTCATAGGGTGTTGCGACGCGAGATGATATTGACAAGACGTTCAGACTAGGGATGGCTCATCCAATGGGCCCGCTCCAGCTTGGTGAGTATTCGTCGGTGCCCTGCATCTACAGCTGGATTCCTGAAGTTGTTTTTTTAGCTGACTTGTGAGTCTCGGCGATGGTAAGAAGCGTGCTCTCAAAGTTGCTAATCCCACTTTGCAGCATCGGTCTCGACACGTGTCTGTCGATACAGCAGACACTCTACATGGGCACATCCGACTCCAAATACCGACCTTCGGTGCTGCTCGAACGCATGGTCGACGCACAGTGGTTGGGAAGAAAGAGTGGAAGGGGGTTCTATGAGTACGATGACGATTGACATTGCATGCTCATGGGAAATGTGACATTACGGGCCAATTGTTTTTCTCTGCAGCTTTGCGTTTGAGATTTGGTTTCGAGGGGAACGGAAGTTCAGCCAATCCCGATCCTGACACCGCAGCTTGATGCACTAAGTGCATTGGTGGAGTCTTCCATGTCCCATCCCTCCTCAAAGAAAATGCGCGCTTTTACATCGGCACTAATTTTGTGAACAATGGCGCTTTCGTGGCTAAAAAGTGCTGCGGAAGCTGATTCACACTGTTTCGCTTTTTCGCCATGCTACACTCCTCACGTAGCCACAACATTTACCGGGACAGCTATTCTCTGTGGCTCCGTCACGGTGTAGGATGGTGTTGGCGTTCCATGAATGGCTCATAAGTTTGGTTGCTAACTACCTTACAGACAGTGCGTCAAGTCTTTCTCGCTCGCGACACCCACTTATTATCTTTATGGACGGAGGGCGGGGAAGTTGACTGATAAGCAAACGGAAAACTCCTTTGCATTGCAGAGATTCGTCCCCACGACTCGGATGATGCATCGGATTCGTGGGGATCCACCTTGAGTCGGGGTTATTTAAGAGGCAATGCATCACTCCCATCATCTCTTGGCTTACTTTGTGCCGTTGAACGTCGTCGGCGATGACTGGTACGTACTGGTGAGATAGAGTTGCATCATTGCTGACCATTGAGCAAGACCATTCCCTGACCATCAAAATAAATACCGATTCAGATACACGGTTATGGGCAGCGGCGTTCTCGGCGAATGGCGAGTATCTCGTGAGATTAGGGCGAGCGGAGGACGGGAGACAAATAATAAGACTGAAAGCGTCGGCTGTCCCCTCTCTCGTTGTGTCGAAAGATGGTAAATGGATCGCAGTGGGGACATACTGGGGCTACACCATCATGTGGGATACAAAGACTTACAAACGAGTCTTTAGGCATCATGTGAAGGACTACAGCACCCTCGCAGTCGATTTCTCGCCCGACTCGACTCGGCTCGACTCTGCATGGGATGTCGCAACTACCAAACAAGTACAGATGTTCCGCCACGGCCACGAGCGTCGGGTGATCGCCGCGAAATACTCACCGCAAAGCGATCGAATCGCACAGCTACCGGGATTCCGTTCGAGTCTGGGACAGCGACAATGGCCATTTGCTCGCGGACATTGGAGTAGAAGTCATCCCAACATCGAACACTGGTCACTGGTCTCCTCTGGTTCAACGACCACCTCTTTATCGTATCCGACAGCATGGACGGTAAATCCGGAAGCTTTAACAGCTGTCTCCCTGCAAAGGTCACCGTGTTCAACCAACTGCCAACAATGCACATTCCACCGGCCACCCAAGGCGCTGAAATGGAGAGGATCATTGCCGCCTCTTCACTCAGTCACACCTCGGTCATGAAGTTGTATGATCGGCTACACAAGCTCCCTGTACCGTCGTTTTCAGGACAGCGGATGAAGCTTCCGTGCCTATCTTTCACCCTCGGACCTGTATCGGTGACTCGGGGCACGTCAGGACGTGTATCTCGCGCAAAGACGGCTGCCCTTGGTACCGTAGAGATAAGGGCTGCCGAAGATCTCTCCCGGTTAGACAGTTTAATTCTTGTTCACCCATGGATCGACTTTCTTCTCGACCGACAACCTGTAGAAAGTATCATCGAGACAATATCCGAGGAGAAGCCAGATGATTAGTCTTCCTCGACAGGCGAACTACTTTCATTCCCTACTCCTTCCAATTTCACCTCGGCTACCCCGCAATCAATCACGTACGGCTTGGCTTGCATCCCGCTTTGGCTTACCATTTAGTTCTCGTCTTGGAGATGCGGCATCGCTCGTGTCGCC
>JBBPJQ010000592.1:0-20203 GCA_038088795.1 Boletus rex-veris
TTCCCCCGACACGCGTCGCAAGTGCGACGTTGTACACGTCATTCATACTGTACGAAGCAGCTGGCTTTGGGTGAGCACCGAGGGAACGGACGAGCATGTCGTACCACTCACCGTCCCATGAAAAGCATAACAATCGGTTACCACATGTGGCTTTATTCACACCGTGCCTTTCGGGCAAGCCTTCCGGTGCGATCGTACTTGTTGCTCTCGGCCCGAGCGCGTTCCAGGGATCCATCAAGGTACGCAGTGGTGGTACGCTCATGATGATTCACCGCGCTCAGAGGACACCAACTGACGAGCATACAGGTGCATTCGAACGTAAGGCATTCTTTTCCTTTTCGCTTTCTGAAAGCCTTGTCACCGAGTATCAAATGCGTTTTACGGACGATCCTGTTCACGACCCGTAAAGCTCTGACATGGTTCCAAAGGAGCACGATGATTGACCCCATCCGCGATGTTTCCAAAGATACGCGGCGACACGAGGGCTCTTTTATTCTCACATGGGATGGATCTTTTTTAAGCCAAGGTACGAGCGTATCAACACTGTCGACCACGAAGACCTCGACAGCGTGGAGACATGTATACATTTGGCCCAGGGGTGGTCAAGGCGAAGAACGATCCTTCTCTCCTTATCGATTTGGAATGCAATAAATGCGCTTCTTGTGACCGAAGTGGTGCTGAGAATTGTACCAAGCAATCGATGAAAAATATACTGAACAATAGGTTGTTTTAGATGGGAGGAGAGTAGTGCTTGAAAGCGATCAACGTTGAATGAAGTCGCGATATGGGACAATTCGGGATAGGCATGAATAGTTGACAGGGTTTTCGAATTCGAAATCAGGTGGAGCAGGTAGGGTTCCGCTGTCTTAGTCCGTCGCACGGAAGGACTTCGGGCTGACGCCCAAACAAACTTACGACGGAACTTGGAAGCACGAGCGATCACCTCGTTTAGCTCCTGGGGAAGGATGTTCCATTCGTCGGTGGGCACCCCGACAGTTTCGTCGATCGCAGCAGTGTTCGTAGTTGCATTCTTCGGCCGACTTGGTGCAGGCGCCACGATTCCATTTGTGACATGGTTCTCGTCGTCTGGGGGAAGGCCCAGCTCCCTTCTGGCCTCTACGACTTCGCTCGGGCAACCACTCTCCGGAGTGCGAACCCATCCCAAGGGGACTGAGATGAATAATTCGGAGTTCTTCGTACTCGGCGTAATTAGTGAGGCGTAGGAATCTTTGATTGGCTGCTTTGAGTCTAACAGCCTTGTCATATTCGACGACTTTGCTGTGGAAGGGGGGTTGGACAGAGGCAAAAAGTTGGGAGATGTAATTTTGGTATTGAGTGTACTCTCCCCATCGGTGAGGGAAGGCAAACGCGACCGCTTGAACGGTCTTTCCGAAGGCAACAATCCAGTCTCCATGGGTCTGGACCACTTTCGATCTCTTGGGGACTTTGATGGGGGGATGATAGCCACCAAGGACCTTTTCGAGGTCAACTGGGAGTCCTTTGACAATATTACTCCACTGGTCTTCCGGGAAGTCGGGACAACCAGGCGCGAGCATAATCTTTCGGACAACGTAGGATGGGTCATTCGACCAGTTGTCGAGGAGGTCGAGTGTTTGCTGAATGTCTGGGGGTAGGGCTCTTTTCGCAATGGAACCCGCCGGTTTCCAGGGAAACTTTGACTCGTCGACGAGGGATTTCTTACGCTTTTGGCTGGGTCCATCTTCTTGGTCAGAGGGAGATCGTGCTCGTGGTTGATGGAGAGAATCATGGATGGATGGTAATCCACTACGAGAATTTCTCCCGCCATCCGCTAGGAAAGGAGAGGACCGCTCGAGACGGGGTGAGCCCCTAGGCGAACCGGGCCTAATGGATTCCGCCTTTGAGCGCTCACCCCGTCGATAAGCCGTTTGGGCGTCGAAGTCTCTTGGAGCCTCTCTTGAAGAGAGAGTTTGTGTCGAATGGTCCGACATGAATGAGAAATGAAATTTCGATATTTGGATAAAGCTAGCAAGAAAGACGTGACTACCAAGATCAGCCGTTCTATTGAGACAAAGGCGGAAGACAGGTCAACAAGGTGAGGAAGATCAGTTAGAAGGTGACATACCCAGTATGATGGCGGGAGGGAGCAGAGCCGTTCCTCCATTGTAACCGCCATCCGCCGGGAGACTTGTGATCGAGTGTGCACGGGCCATGTCAGCAGCTCAACATGCGGAGACTCAGTGGATCAAGACTACTATGTAGAATGAACATCATGACTCGACAAAAGTGACTGCCAACGAGAACACCTCGTCCCTTTACTGTAGACGAAGTGATGGTTCAAGCCTTTAGCTTACCCACGCGTAATCCGCACGCCTTTCGCTTCGCTAATCTGGAATGGTTATTCAATCCTCCGCCAAACGCCCAGCTCGCGTCCCTCCCGGGCCATGTTTGTCCATTATGCTCATCTCGGATCGCGTAATTTCGGAGCACCTTCGCGCCTCCAGGCTTTTCCGTACAAGTCAGATCCATCGTGTGCGCACGGTTTGTGACGGCGACCAGACTCACATGTTCCTTGAGATACTCCGTCACGTCGACGACGAACCCGTCGATGACAATGAGACATCGTGCAGGGTTTGAAGCGACGTATGCCTGTGTCTCCTCGATGGTCCACTCTTTGCCACTCCAAGGTTCGTCTCCATCAGTCATCGTCGTTTCTTTCCCGAGCGTTTTCAGTGTCATGTAGTGCCTGGCCTCATCAATGTCTTCTGGACGCGCACGTCGGACGGAAGTGACTAGACCGAGATAGTGAAGACCATCGATGATCCATTTGGATGGATCCCAATCCACTTTGGACGGGCCAGACCTATAATCATGAGGAAACGCATGCTAGCCAACGGTAAGCGTCTCGTCCACAGGAGGAGCTAATGTGTATCTGACGTGCTAAATGAGCAGAGACATAAATACGGAGTTTGTATCAGAGGATGTGATGACTCACAAAGTTATGGTTTCCTTCTCCGCAGGTCAAGATGGCCAATAACTAGAAGATGGCGTTATTCTACTTCAACCGATGGTATGGGAGACATACCAAATTGCCCTTGGACGTGTCTTCGTCCGAGTATGGCTGCAATCCGCTCCAATGTGCCAGCCTGTCGATTACTTAGCCTAGTGGCCCTCGTATCCTGGATTTCTTCACTCACGAATTGACCAGGAAAGTAGCGTGCCAGACTTTGGATGCTCTCAAGTTAGAGCGTCGGTTGGTGTGGCAACTGACTCACTTGCTATTCTGGTCAGTAATCCTCCATAGATGAAGGCACCGACAGGATCCCCCCAGGAATAGCCCAGCAATACTGGGACGACGAAGCTGAGAATGAGTGCGATCGGAACTGAAAGAAATCAAGACGTGCTGCGGATAACGTCAAGTTGGCACACTGACCATAATACTTGTGTTGAAAGCGGACGACTTTTCGCGCACATATCAGGACTAGGGAATGGACTTTTTTTGTTTTTCGCACTCACGGAAATCGCTGTCGAGGTCTTCCTGGTCGACGGTGTTGATACGTTCGTACCTTGGCTTGAAGAAGATCCATCCCATGTGAGAATACAAGAGCCCTCGCGTCGCCGCATATCTTTGGGTCGCGGTGAGGTCAGTGTTTGTGCTCCTTTGGAACCATGTCAAAGCTTACGGGTCATGAACAAGATCATCCGTAAAACGCTTCGGATACTTGGTGAGGTGGCCTTCAGAAAGCGAAGAGAGAACCTTACGTGATGCAAGCGGTGTCGAAGGCACCTATATTTTCGTCAGTTGACGTCTACTGGACGGGGAAATCATGAGCATACCACCACTGCGTAAATGGTCAGCATACATTCTGGGACACACGGGTGATATTGCCCACTTACCTTGATGGACCCTTGGAAAGCACTTGAACCCAGAGCGACAAGTACGACTCGTACCGGAAGGCTTGCCCGAAAGGCACGGTGTGAATAAAGCCTGTGATAACCGATCGTTATGCTTTTCATGGGATAGTGAGTGAGGTACAATGTGCTCATTCATTTCCCCAGTACTTACCCGAAGTCGGCCGCTTGCCAGAGTATGAAAGACATGTACAGCGACGCGGGGATGACGCGCGTTGGGGGCATCCAACAGACCCCGAGAAAAGCACCGATGTGAACGGAGGCGAATAAAGCGATGTTACTCCACCAGATTTTTGCTCTGGGAGGGGAGTGTCGGGTCGTCATCCTGGCGGGGCTGCTGCTCGAAGGGAAACAAACGTCTACCTGAAACCCCACTCTACTTGGCTGAAGGCCCTTATATATGTATACGTAAGTGTCAATTCCCGAAGCACAGCCGCGCTTTGACGATAGAAGGCCGAGAAGCTTTCTGAGATAAGTACATGTAGTAATCGATGCTCCATCAATTTTGACTGATAACTGAATAATGAATCTCTGGCGGGAGCGTCGCGGAAGCGTGTTAACGACCATACGGTCGCCGCAAGCCGGATCCGAATGGCAAATCCCTGCTGGAGTCATTCAAGAACGGTCGACCGGTCAGCGTTTCAGCGCTGGCCGCACCTCGACTCACCGGACCGGACGAACACAGCGGTCGGCACATCGCCGGCCGTGGTGTACCCTCGGAATTGATGTCATAGATGTGCATTCCGATCAACATTCCACAGTCCATGACACTCGGGGGCCCGACAGACCTGACCGGGACCGGTGAATGGGACTGGACATCCGCAGAGCACGAGTGCGAACGCGACAGACGGGAATGTCAGGCGTTCGACCATGCAGGACTAAATTTCTAAAGTCGAGCCCGTCCCATCGAATGAGCATATAGCCATCGACTGTGGCTTTCGCTGCACCTTGGAGGAACGTCGAGTTCAGCATGCCCAAACGTCCTCGCTTCTGTACTTCGTCCATGGTTATCGTTATCCTGTCTCCCACCCATCAATGATGGTGCACCGCTGTCCATCACATTTTTTGCACTCCGTCGGATAAGTCCTCGGTGCTCTCTGCGACGCTTGTCAAGCGTTCCATTTGGTCTCTGGTCTCGCGGTACATCCTGGTAAGACTCCGCGGTTATGTTCGCCCAGACTCTTATGTTCCTCTCTCGCCTTCTCCCAGCAGACGAATGGTTTGCATTCAGCATGCTCGATATATTTTTGTTCATTGCGCAGCAATTCATCATGTTGTGTCAATCCAGCATGGCCTCCCCAGGGTATCCACGTGGACGCTCTCTGACCATTTTTTCGAGTAAGTATATGGCACGGCTTGCTGGAAATCGGTGGTGGAATGAGGATCATTCAATTTCCACCGATGTCCAGGTTGGCGTCATAACCTACCCCAACGAAATAGCCGTTTCAAATTCTTTTTTGTTCTAAGTACTAAGAGTCATCCGAGGGGAAGATGGACGCTTGTGTGGGCAGTCAGAAGCTGCATGTTAAGGCGGTCGTGCCTCGTAACGGATTGACTATATTGTACGTTCCTGAACTTAGGAAGCCAGTGCCCAAGGGTTATTCGCTAGGATATTCGGCATCTCACCAGTGTGGATTTAGAAGTAGAGCTTCTTTGGGGATGGGGAAACTAGTGGTGGGAAAGGGGGATGCAGACGGAATCAGCTGGGCCCGGGGCATACGATATTCCGAAGATCCTAACATTCAAACGTTCACATTCACATCGGCGTTTGGTATCTCTACCAAGATCAACCGTTCTCTTATTTTAGCACGTGGTTTTCAAGGGCAAGTTTACTGTATATAAACCTGGTTCACGTAAATCTACTTACGCGTCCTTCGTAGGCTGGTTCTCTAAAGTCCTTGTCCTCCAATAGCCACCTGGCCCACCATACATCGGATGCACCATGATCTGTCCACACTTCCTCAGTATCACCCTCACATCGGATCCTAGCTAACCCAAAGTCGAGGACTACACCTTTTACAGGCTTTTCCGGAGGGGTGAAATGTATATTGGTCAAGGTGATGTCATTGTGGAGGACGCCATACAAAGGGAAGCGCTCGATGGCTGAGAGCACTTGCTCGCGGATAGCGGGAGTGATCGCGTCGAAGGGACGTCATAAAGGTTGACGGAAGGTACATATTCAAGCACAAGGGCAGGTGGTCGAAATTCTGGCGCGTTCATCTGGTGGCAGGAACTGGCCGGCCATCATGAGAAGCGGGATAGCAGATCCCTGGAGGTCCTTCAAACGCTCATATGCTGTGAGCTCTGCTTCGTACTGTTCCATCATAGTGCGGTAAAAATTCTCCTCCCAGAAGAGATCGTGGGTGGCTTGGTCCTCCCCACTCAGATCTTTGCGACGATGAGAGTACATTGTGTGCATTAGCTCTTTATCGGACAGGTCTGGGTTCTTGGTGCGCTCTATTGCAGCTGCCTGTTCAGTGGCAAAATTCCATTTATAGGGATCCCATCAGAGATCCTCTCGTCTAGGTAGCGAGGATCATAGATTTTGATCACGACCTGCTCAGGATCTCCCGAGTCTGATTTGGCAAGCACGACAACGCTTTTCGTGACTGGCGTGGAAAGTTTGCAGATGGTGAAGTTGACTTCAGGGCGATTATTTAGGGGTTTCAGAGAAATCTTCTGACCCGGAAAGAATAGTTTGCGAGCGTCGTCCGTAGTAGGGAACCTACACAGATAGGTAAGACAGAATGATAATGTAGTAGTGTCCCGTCTCACCTCGATGTTGGGTGGTCCATGGTGGAGTTGATCACTTGCAGTGCTGGTTCACATTGCCGCGGCCGCGGCCCATCACCAAATCCCTTTTTTGGCTAAGCCACATGGGCTTGACTCTACATCCAATGTTACATAACCAAACATGATAGCATTTCACCATGGCAGAAAACGTTGACCTCGAAGAGCTCGTCCACCTCGAACAAACGTCCGCAAGCTCTATTTCCTCCTCTTATCTAACCCACCCTTTTCACCAACAGATTCTACGACGCTGGTTACACAGACGGCTACGCGCACGGCCGCATCCACGGCCTCATTGAAGGCCGCGCACTCGGCCGCGAAAAAGGATTTGAGATCTGGGAAGAAATCGGGTTCTACGAAGGGTTCGCACAGACGTGCCAGGCTATACAGGCACATCATGGTGTACAGCGTGACGTGCAGCGTGGATGTCAGCGGCAAGATCAGTTGAGTCCAATTTCGTTTGCATGGCACATGGACGTGTAGCTGATCATGTCCTCATAACCGTCACCGTCATCACTAACCCACACACCCACCTTGCTCCTCTAGACGCGCCATGCACCACATCACCCATCTCCTCGATCTTGTTCGTCAATTCCCGACCGTCAACCCATCCTCATCCCCATCCCCATCTTCATCTTCATCGCACTCCCGCCACGGTGCCTCGTCACCCCCAAGCGAGAACGAAACAGAGACACAGCCCGAGTCCAAAACAGAGACGGAGGTCGACCTGTCCACGTTACAGCGCCAGATTCGTTCCCGGCACAAGGCGCTCTGTGCTTCCCTCGGCGTTCGGCCCACTTTACGGCCCAGCGTCTCCGCCGGGAACGAGGATGGTGATGCGGCAGGGGTGAGTGGGACTGGAGATTCGCAGAAACGCCAGGTGTGGACGCTCGAGGGGGATGTCAGGCGTTCGACCATACAAGGACTGAGTTTCTAACGTCGAGCTTGTACAATCGACTGCGCATATATCTATCGATTGTGGCTTTCGCCACATCATGGAGGAACGCCAAGCTCATGTATGCCCAGTGAGTACGTCCACGAGGACCGTTTTCAGCACGTATGCTCAAGAAGAATAGGTATCCAACTTGGAGAGCAAACACTCTCATTCAACAAGTGTTACAAAAAGAAGGGCATTGGCATGGAACATACGGTAGCACATAGGAAAGAACAGCATGATTACACGTTCTGAATATATTGCATGACACTTGACCACTTCAGTGCCCGCAACTTGAACCATAACCGTTCGTTCCGTTCCGGTAGTACCCGTTGTAGTGCCCGTTGGCGAACGCAGGTGTGCTGTACACGTCCTTGGTACCAGGAACGTCCATGCTCGGGTTCTTGGTGAAGAAGCTGGTGGGTTTGAAGAGGACGTTGACATGCTCCACGGGCATACTACAAAATCGAAAAGTCATGGTCAGTTGTGACGTTTGTGAACGCGAACCAAACACTTACATTGGCCAGTCTTCCGGGCGCGGAATGTGCGTCGTGCCTGCCATGGTTCGAAATGAGTTTTACGAAGAGAAAAGAGTGGAGAGGCGTGCGCACCAACAGCCTGCACGGCTTGCTGGAAACCGTGGAGGAATAATAATCATTCTGAATTTATGCCGACATCCAAGTAGGCGTCACGGCCTACCCCAACGGAATAGCCAGAATTCTTCGCATCCGAGGGAGAATGAACACTTGTGTGGCTAGTCAGAGGCTGCATGCTAAGGCGGTCGTGCCTACGGATTGAGTATACTGTGCGCTCCTGAACTTGGGCGAGTCAGTGACCAGGCCCGGGGTTATTCGCTGGGATATCCCTCACCTGTGTGGATTTAGAAGTAGTGCTTCGATGCATTGCCCAAGACGGGTTTCATTGGGTTTGAGCTAAAGGGGAAATTAGTAGTGACTGGCAGGATCTAGCTGGGGGACATACAATGTTCAAATTTTAACATCCAAATGTTGAACGTTCACATCCAACGTTGGCGTTTTGTATCTCTACCAAGATCAATTGCTCTCATATTTTCACAAGGGAAGGGTGACACACCGACAAGCTTACTGTATGTAAACCTGGTTCACTTAAATCTACCCACACGTTCTTCGTAGACAGGATTTCGATCTCTATAGTACTCGTCCTCTAATAGCGCTCTGGCCCACCCTACGTCGCATTCACCACACATTGTCCACATTTCCTCACTATCACTCTCCCGTCGGATACTAGCCGACCCAAAGTCGAGGAGGAAACCTTTTACAGGCTTTTCCGGAGGGGTGAAATGTATATTGGTCATGTTGATATCATTGTGGACGACGCCATACGAAGGGAAGCTCTCGACGGCTGAGAGCACTTGCTCGCGGATGGCGGGAGTGATCGCATCAAAATGGACGTCATAAAGGTTGACGGAAGGTACATATTCAAGCACAAGGGCAGGTGGTCGAATGGCGCGTTCATCTAGTGGCAGGAACCGGCCGACCATCATGAGACGCGGGATAGCAGATCCCTGGAGGTCCTTCAAACGCTCGTATGCTGTGAGCTCTGCTTCGTACTGTTCCATCATAGTGCGGTAAAAATTCTCCTCCCAGGAGAGATCGTGGGTGGCTCGGTCCTCCCCACTCAGATCTTTGCGACGATGAAGGTGCATTTTGTTCGTTAACTCTTCATCGGACAGGTCTGGGTTCTTCGTGCGCTCTATTGCAGCAGCCTGTTCAGTCGCAAGATTCCATTTATAGCTATATTTCTCAGAGAACCTCTCGTCTAGGTAGCGAGGATCATAGATTTTGATCACGACCTGCTCAGGATCTCCCGAGTCTGGTTTGGCAAGCACGACAACGCTTTTCGTGACTGGCGTGGAAAGTTTGCAGATGGTGAAGTTGACTTCAGTGTCATTGTTTAGGGGTTTCAGAGAAATCTTCTGACCCGGAAAGAATAGTTTGCGAGCGGCGTCCGTAGGGAACCTGAGTTACACGGATAGGTAAAACAGAATGATAGTGGGGTAAGGTCCCGTCTCACCTTCGGTGGCCCATGTTGATAGGAACTACCCCAGGGAAACCAGAAAGTCTCGAGTTTCGAAAGTCCGGCAGCCAGCGACCGGCAACCAGCCCGGCGGGTCTTTCTGCCGATCATCAGTTTCAGGCGGAGCTCAAAAGTGACCATAGACGATTTGGTTACATAATCAACACCCGTGCCCCAGTATTGTCTGTACGGAAAGCAGGTGCTACACAGTCCTTCTCGCTCCTTAGGTTTCTCTACCATCTTGTCCTGGACAACGCATCCGACACGCGGGCTGAGAGTGCGTCATCGTTCAACCATCCCTAGGACCATGCAGTTCACGCTCTGCTCGGGATATCGCGCCGTCTATTCACTCGTCCTCACGGCGCTAGGTGACATTGCAGGCATTGAAGGATGACAGAAGTAAGCGTCTGTATCAGCCGAAACATTGACAGTGAGGCAGCGACCGGGGGGAAGGCGAAGCAAACGAAAAGTCTTTGTTAGCCTACATTCAACTTGAAAAGTAGCATGAACGTTTGAAGGAAGCACTCATTCGGTAAGCGAGCTCAATGTCATTCTACTTATCTTTCTCTAACACTACTTAGCCTCCGAGGTATGTCGCAACAAACTGAACAAGAATAGTTCTGCGGCGCATTGCAGGGAATCTATGCTTGTGGTGACCAACTCCGCCAGAGATGAACATCACAAGCATCGATGATCTTCCGCCTACTCTACACATACGTTCGTGGACTACATCGGGCCATTCTGACACAACAATAGGTCAATATGAAATAACTCTCAGGGGCCTTGGATACGAATGGGAAGGCCCACGAGCACGAGGATGTCAGTTAGCGGCAATCAGAAAACCAGCTCCAAACCTACCATAACCGCGTCAACGATGCCATTGACACCGTTGCCTTCCGAAGCAATACATTTCTCGCAAGCAACTCCTTGGGCTTCCTTATCCTTTGCCTTTTCCCCCATCGGCCTCTCCCAGCTGCTCCGGAATTGCGCGCCTATGCGCCTTCTCTACGTGGATCTACCCTACTGGAATTGATGTCCGACCGAATATTTGCGAGGTGCCAGTAAGCGCTTTCGTATCATTTCTCATGGTAACAGGCTAGTCCCGATGGCAACACAAGTTTGGAGTTGTTGTATCGTCACCAGTGCAGCCCTGGAATGCTTGACCGGCCGTTATTCCATGTTGGTCGTGTATTGCGCAAGGCATATCATTCTGGTTGGCTTTCACGAAATATGTACATTCTTATTTGCGTCTAATTTTACATTGTCTTGCATCCTCGAGTTGAGCAGAACTACACACCTCCTCCATCTGTTGTGTGAAACTCCAAGCTCCGAAGAAAGGTAAGATGATGAGGTCCGGAGAGTCTATCATCTTGAACAGTTCTCCGTATATGCACAGTGGGTCCCTTTGACACACTGGCTCCATTGAATCGGCATGTATTGATTAGGCCTTGTTTCGATTCCAACCCACTGAAATATTGTCAAAGAACACAGCCCGTTAATAATGACTGTAATACCTGACGATCCCCCGCGAGGCCCTCGACCCCGCTGGTGCTGTTGCGCCGACTTATCTAAGCTCCTCGAACGTTCCGGCGATGTTAAGCCACGGTCTCTTTCGTTGGGCTTTAGGACCAATCGTTTCACTAAATAGCTCATTTCCATGATATATGACCGCTGTATTCAAATAGGATTAAGACATGGAAACGAGCCGTAGTAGCCAAGGGAACCTCCGTGCTGATCTGTGTCTGCGTGCTCATAAATCACTGATTCCACGTAGCTATCACATCCAAATACTGTGAAATCTTGGTCAATTATACATTCATTGAACTGACAAGCCTGATCAATGTTTAGACAAGGTTGCACTCTTTCTCCACCTCCGCAAGCAATTTCTTCCACCTCCCGTCATGCAAGGAAGCAATCCTCTTCCATTCGTCGTCCCGGCACACCTTCTTGAGCCAAAAAGAATGAGCTGCAAAGAGAATATCTGCATAGGAGAAAGTATCCCCCATAACCCATTTGCCCTCAATCTCCTCGTACCATAGCTGTGCGGAACCGTAATATTTTTGCTCGAGAGCTTCCCAGTGAGCATCGCGCTTTGACCCTTCGGGCGACCATTCGTCAACCTTTTCTCCAAGGAACGCTTCCTTGGCATTGATGAAGAACTTCTGACCGCGCTCATTCAGGATCTGTGACGAGCGCAGGAGACTAAATCCATAAGAAGGTATTAGCAGTGCGCCCACTGCGGAGTCAAAGGACCTGATGAGGCCCCTGGAGCCCTTGGGGAAAACAGGTTTCTCCGGGTAGGTCTCGTCGAGGTACACCGCAATCGCCCAGGAATCGGTGATGAGAGCTCCGGTGTTGGGATCGCTGAGCACAGGCAAGGTATACACTTCGCTCCCATCACGCTTGTTTGGTGACGCGCCAATCTCTTTCATCTTTGGTGCAATATCACAATACTCGACAAAGACAGTGTCAAACGGAAGCTTCTTGTAGCTCAAGACGAATCTGCAACGTTCAGTGAATGGACACGACGCTACAGATGATGGTGGGCGCGCACCTTGGCTTTGCAGGATTGGGTGAGCAACTGTCTCCAGGGAGCTTGGAGAGGATGTCATAGAGGACCAACGGTAACATTGTGGGATGTCTGGCCTCTACTGAGGTCTACTCCGAGTTATGCAGGGGAAAGCCTCGGCCATCATCAATTAATCCTTGGACTGAGTAATCTGCTGCCTCTGCTCCGTCAGCATGTTCGGTCAAACTAACGCTTTCACCGTCGAACGTGGGAGTCCCCATTTGCCAACAAGGACTACCGGGGATAGTCTGGTGAAGATGACAAAAACTTCAGTACCGCCATCTAGACTGGTGCCGGTGACCAGGGTCGATTCGGAACGGTTGCCTTATTTGATAAGTCGCGGCTCGGTGGTTAGACCAGAGTACGGTTGCTGTAGTCCGACTCTGTACAGCTGGCGGTCCTAGAAGGCTCCCCCAGCCCATATATGACATGTTTGCCTCGCCAGATATGGTGTTAATGTGTATGTCCGACTCGGTAAGTGCACGTCCTTGTACTGGGGCGGGCGGCTGACTCTTCTTTTCAGTCATCCATGACGACGCGGTGGGTTGACGGTCTTGATAGGTTTTTTGGGTCATTGCTAGACAGTTTGGGACAGCGCTGGTACGTGCTCTGCGTTGCATTTTCGCCGACCGCGCTGACTTCTTGCCTGGTTTCTAGGGAGCGGCCTTGACGAACTGAAGCAAAGGGTGTGCAGATTGCGCGTGGCCAAGGCTTGCATCATCACTTTGTCTACAGCAAACGGAGGTCGAATCTCTTGTGCTTACTGCAGTCACTTGTTCTTCGAAGTCATGGAACGTTGTTGTCGTCTTGACACAAAGTCAGTGTTTGGCAACGTAAACAAACGCTCCAATCACATCACCATGGTAGAAAACGTTGACCTCGAAGTACTCGTCCACCTCGAACAAACGTCCGCAAGTTCCATCTCCCTCTCCTTCCTCTCTCCTTCTAACCCACCCCTTACCCACAGGTTCTACGACGCCGGTTACACAGACGGCTACGCGCACGGCTACATTCACGGCCTCATTGAAGGCCGCGCACTCGGCCGCGAAAAAGGATTCGAGATCTGGGAAGAAATCGGGTTCTACAAAGGGTTTGCACGGACGTACCAGGCTATACAGGCACATCATGGTGTACAACGTGGATGTCAGCGGCAAGATCAGTTGAGTCCAGTTCCGTTTGCATGGCACACGGACGCTGATCATGTCCTCGTCACCGTCATCACTCACCCACACACCCACCCTGCTCCTCTAGACGCGCCATGCACCACATCACCCATCTCCTCGATCTCATTCGTCAACTCCCGACCGTCAACCCATCCCCATCTTCATCGCACTCCTCCCACGGTGCCTCGTCATCCCCAAGCGAGAACGAAACAGAGACACAGCCCGAGTCCAAAACAGAGACGGAGGTCGACTTGTCCACGTTACAGCGCCAGATTCGTTCCCGGCACAAGGCGCTCTGTGCTTCCCTCGGCGTTCGGCCCACCTTACGGCCCAGCGTCTCCGCCGGGAACGAGGATGGTGACGCGTCAGGGGTGAGTGGGACTGGAGATCCGCGGAAACGCCAGGTGTGGACGCTCGAGGGGGATGTCAAGCGT
The DNA here is from genome assembly GCA_038088795.1 of Boletus rex-veris. Classification (NCBI taxonomy): domain Eukaryota; kingdom Fungi; phylum Basidiomycota; class Agaricomycetes; order Boletales; family Boletaceae; genus Boletus; species Boletus rex-veris. The sequence goes on from JBBPJQ010000592.1 coordinate 13,837, forward strand.
CCGACCATACAAGGACTGAGTTTCTAACGTCGAGCTTTGCGCATATATCTATCGATTGTGGCTTTCGCCACATCATGGAGGAACGCCGAGCTCATATATCAGTGAGTACGTCCACAAGGTCCGTTTTCAGCACCTCAACAAGAATAGGTAGAGCAATCACTCTCATTCAACAAGGATATGTTACAACAAGGGCATCGGCATGGAACATACGGTAGCACATAGGAAAGAACAGCATGATTACACGTTCTGAATACATTGCATGACACAAGAAAAACTTGACCACTTCAGTGCCCGCAACCTGAACACGTCGGCGAACCATAGCCGTTCGTTCCGTTCGTTCCGTTCCGGTTGTACCCGTTGGAGTGCCCGTTGGCGAACGCAGGTGTACTGTACACGTCCTTGGTACCAGGAACGTCCATGCTCGGGTTCTTGGTGAAGAAGCTGGTGGGTTTGAAGAGGACGCTGACATGCTCCACGGGCATACTAAAGTCATGGTCAGCTGTGACGTTTGTGAACGCGAACCAGACACTTACACTGGCCAGTCTTCCGGGCGCGGAATGTGCGTCGTGCCTGCCATGGTTCGAAATGAGTTTACGAAGAGAAAAGAGTGGAGAGGTGTGCGCACCAACAGTGAGATAAAGTACGATGTCTTCGTTGTCGATGTTTCCATGTCCTTCTTTGACCCATCTGCCAACAGAATCCTCAGGTTCCTCACGAGTCTGTGGGACATACTTTCCACTTGGCCACATCCTTCCACCTTTTGGTCCCTCCTCGTCCCTCACCACCCAAAGTGCCTTGTGCGCAAAAGAAGCACGACGAGCAATCCATGAATCACCCTTTGATAAAAGAGGAAGCAAACCTCCCTTCATCATGATCTGGTACGACGACGGTTTCCCAGAAACTTCATGCGTCTTGTTCAGATTCGCGATCTTCCAGCGACGCTCGGCGGCCCAGTCAAAGTCCCGTGCACCGTCTTTGACTTGGTCGGTGAGGATGCGTTCCTTGACGGAGAAGCCGTTTCCGGCAAAGTTCTCTTTCGACCCTGTTGGTGCGGAGAGAGAGACAATGTCAGATTCAATGACAGAGTTGTGGATCCCGTCGAGCATGGGATCCACGCGGATGGAGAAGATGTGTTGGTGAACGTGCGCGTTAACACCTGGTGCAACGACAGTGCCGTGAGGATTGGGTTCGTTAGGACCAGCAACGTAAACTTGTAAAACCCCACTAAGCCGGATCTCAAGCTCAATGTTGCCGTCTTGGTAGAAGTAGTAGTTCCAGATGTACTCTGTCATATTTATGTCAGAGACAGCGTAGAGAAACAAGAGGATGGTCCGACCATAGTTGGCAAGGGTGCAGACCATGCTGACCACAAGACGTCTGCTTCTTACTGTGTGGGAACGGCCACCTGGACGGTAGTCAGTGTGCTTCCAGAGGACACCGGCGTCTTCTTCATGGATGCAAATCGCGTTCTTTATGATAAATGCTGTTCCAGCATGGGTAACGAATGCACCGGGCTGGGATGCGAATCAACGAGCGTTCCGATTGAGTACATGTTTACGCACCAGATAGTGAATCTTTCCAAGACAATCACATCCAAGAGAGAGATCGTTGGCCATTGTTCCCATACCATATTCACCGCTGAATGTAAATGAGTCAAATGCTTGGCGTCATGTGGTTCTATCACGCACGTATCAAATGCAAATTTCCTGGAGTGAGGGAATTCGGGTGCCCCATATGGCACCACCATTTCCGCAAGACTGAGACGATAAAAGATAGGCCTAACTTCTCCGTCGTCGTTGTAGGTAATCGTTGATAATACAAGACCTTCACGGTGACCGAAAGCTGTTGGGGTCGCGACATGTCAGATCACCTTGACTCCTGTCAAGGGGCAGAACGCTTACCAACGTGCATTTTCCACTTTTGCCATTCCAGTGTGTGTCCGTCCATCTTGAAAGACACGCCCTCCGGCTGCAAGATGTGCAAGGGTTTGATATCTTCACGTGGCTTGTATGTCGGGTCGGTCTGCTCCATCAGATCGGGAAGGAATTCGTACGAAGTGAGCGGAGGTGGTATTCGTTCACGATTCGAATTGGCGAGCGACTCGTCAGAGAGTGGAAGAGCCTCTGTCGTTTCGACGCTAAGCTCGTGCACTCCTTGGGTATTGTACTTATATCCGGGGGGGAAGTCAATCTGGATGACTTTTTCTGCAACCGAGTCAATGACTGGAATAAAATCCTAAAATACGCTCAAAGTCAAAAATGGCATGAAGAAAATGACTAAAAGGACAGAAATTGACAAGAGGGTGTGCGTAGAGATTTTCGTGCTCTGAGAAGCGCGCAAAGAGGAGAGCTTGCTGAAGGCGCTGATATTTTGGGAACCGGTTATCATAACCGATCGCCCAACCATCGGCGTATATCTGATGGGGTTCGATACCTGGGTTGGTTGAGTGGTGTCAGTCTGACGAGTGATAAGGGGAGAATACGGGCGCTTACCGACTTGCTTGGCGAGCGCTTGAACTTTGGGGTCGTTACGAACGATAACGTCGGCCATTGCGAGCTCCTCGGGGGTGATCTGGGGTTCTGAGCCTTCGGGAACCTGGTCAACGGACTCGACTTCCCACTCTCCGGCTTTGAAAGCCAAGACCGCACTGTAGCAGCCTCTGATGCGGGAGGTGGTATCAGCGATCACGCCGCGCGGATGCAATACTCACCCGTTGATGAGGTCGATGAACTAGTGATTCGGATCAAGATATGCATGCATGAAAATGGGAAAACCGGACTTACATCCGACTCGGCCCTTCTGATGATGTCAACAGGGGGACTGGGTCTACCGCCGGAAGAGAGGGGGATGCCGAGTGCGGCGAGGACATCCTTCTTCGGAGGGGGGAGGAGACAGCACGTAATGAAACGCACAGCCTTGATGTGAGTGTTGGCTGCTGTGTAGTGCCTAATGGCGAGAGCCACGGCATTGATCTAAAAGTGACGTGCGAATGATGTTAGGGCATGCGGGGATGGCCAATCGGAGTGCGGACCTCGTCTGGGGTGAGCGGGTCGAGGGGGTGAATAAACTTGCATGGCTTGGTGGGGAAGGGCTTGTGGAAGGAGGTGGTGACAGCAGGAAGCGCGGCTGGGGCCATGATGCAGCAGTGTGGGGTAGAAGGCTCAGTGATAGGCCACTAAGTTGGAAAGGACGGATCTGGGAATTTGGCGCTCCCCTTTATAGCCCGCGACTGAACCTGAGAATGGTCCGTTATCTCTTGTAACTCTATTTCGGATAGATAAGATACAGAGCTTGGCGTTCATCGAGGGACGGGGAGGAGACACTCTTTATCCGCAAGAAGCTTATCTCTTTCCAACAGCAGACACTCGGGAGTGCGAGTAAATTCACGGGGCGGCGTTGCAACGGCGCAAAGGTCAGATGGCCTATCGTCCGGCGAGCTATCACGGCCGCCACTTTATTACGCAGGAGCTGTACTAAACTTGGACCCTGCAGTTCAGGGAGGCGCTACTATCATACGGCCAGAGTCTGAGAAGTGGCCACAGTGTGAGCAAACGAGTGGCAGCGGAGTTCTTACTCACGGTGAATTATTACGCAGGACCCCATCAAGAGCCTCGAGGATTGGAAGCGAAATGGACAGCTGATGGCGACACGAGTTCGGAAAAGGAACCGGGAACCGAGGAGAGAGAGAGAGCTTGCAACGAAACAACAACTCCACCGAGGACGATGCCCAAGCGACACAAGCGATCAAGTACATACCACAGGCGTTCTCCGAGGAAAAGGACGTCTTTTCATACATGTACCTAGCATATGTCGAGTAGTGAAGCCATGGTAACGACCTTCCTGATTCGCGCGTTTGTAAGAATGAGACTCCCCGAATGACCACAATGACCATCGAGAACGCTGTCCACGGACAACCAATTCGTTGTCGCTCCCAACTCCCTCAGGAAGACCTTTTGACGTCGCCCACAATCTCTTCCACAGAGCCATCGCCAACGCGCGACACCACCCCGACAGACCAGAAGAAGAGGAAAAAGAAAAAAAAGGCCAGCAAGGCTACCTCTCTTGATTCGTCCCCAGGAAAGCCCATCCAAGGTGCAGAGCGTCCCTCTGTGCTTTGCATTAGCAGGAACAAGCACTGGAAATATATCAGCTCATACCATGTCAGTCTATTCCTCCTCTCCTTGTCCCCCCAGTTGAACCGGTCCGTCACCAGGGTCCGTGGCTCCAACTCCCTCTCGAGTTGCTCGAATCCCTTCTTGTCCTCAACACTGACCCTGCAGCACTCTCCGGTGCCAAACCACACTCCCAAACTCTTCACTCCTCCCGCACCCCACATTCACCTCATCCAGCCCTCCACGCGCGTCGTCCCCGTGAAGTAGATAGAGGTCTCCATGCCCTCTCTGACCACACACCGCCCGACTCTCCCCGTCGCAACCTCAACCCGTTGCCTTCCTCATATACCACTGTCTCAACCCCACCCCTCCTGCCTATACCAGGCAAACCCACTCCCCCGCCCATCGATCCGGGCGTGTTCCGCAACGTTGCCATCATCCGCCGTCTCATCGACGAGGCAGCCGAACTCTCCGTACGTGCATCGTCCGGTCTCTCTTCTGCCGCTCTGGGATCCATGCGTGGCGGGAGCAATGGTGCTTGGCCGACTGCCCAGAGTCTCGGGCTCGACGCTTTCGGAAACATGGGTGGCGGAAGAAACGTCGCCATGAGCGCAATGCGCGTCCATAGACTCCGGGCTCTTGCCGTACAGAAGCTCGCGGCGGCATACAAGGCCGACGAGATCGCGAGTAGCGTCATGGTGATGCAGGGCGGGAGCGTGTTTGATGACATTGCCGAAAGAGTTCTCAGACATGGTAGGTCTTTTGCTTGTCACCTGCAGTTGGCCATGGTCTGAACATGGCCTCTCAGATCCCAACGATGCCGATGCGAAATACGTACATTTCTTTCACGAAAAGATACCTTCTCGGTACGTGAGCTACGATCGAAAAAGTACCCCATTTGACTTTGGAACAGTGCGAACAGGCAATTGGCAGAATCCACCACTACCCAAGTTCTGGATGAACTCATTGCTGCCCACCCGCAGCGTCTCGAATATTACCGAACACGAGGCATCGTGCATTGTTTCCGCGACGAGTATACCCTTGCTACCAAAGATTTCACATATGCCCTCAAGGAAGCTCGTTCTGCACGCAAGGGTCGGACAGCACACCGGAGCATTACCTTGCCATCCGACTCACGCGGAAAGAACGGCAAGAAAAAGAAAGGCTCTAACAAGTCCAATGCTCAAGCACCACCAAATGGTACAAGCGACTCTCCAGAAGGATCCACCGTCGAAGGACCAGACGGGGAACCGCTCCTCGTGCACCCATCCGTTTCACCCAACGCGCCCGACCCCATCGAACCCCAGCTGCTCTTCTTGAGGGGAGCTACCTATCTGCAGCATGCGTTATATCTAATCGAGTCTGCGATAGTGAAACTCGAGCATGTTAGTAAGCCGGGTCCAGCTTCCGACGGTGCCGAATTGCGCTTGTGCTATCTCGCTAATGGTCGTTATGGCGGTGTCGAGATTGGGAACCCGGACGGTCCTCTGGGGAGAAGCGATGGCCCCAAGGCTCGCGCCTACAGAGGCGTCCTGGGGGAGGAAAGCTTCCGCAAGGATATTTATGGCTTTTTACGCAAGTGCATTCGAGACCATGAACGCTTTCTCTCGCACTTTGACACGCTCGAAGGGGGGCCACCGATAGCTGGCGGGGACGTACCCGCTGACCTTGCCAAAAGGGTCGAAATAGCATTCTTACTCTCAGAGGTGTCACGGCCTGGGAGTCACAGCGGGGGACCAGCAGGTCTCGCCGGAGCGGAATCCCTCATCCCGCCCATGTTCACAACGTATCATCCCCTGCTCGTGGAATCCCGCTTCAGCATCTTGATCTGCCAGTTCATGCTTGGAGAACTACCGACGCTCCTGACGACATTTGCGCGCTCAGCTGTACTTGTCGATGCCCTCGAAGGATACCCCATCTTCCTCCCTCCAAGGTCCATGGCCCAAGCCGAATTCATCGAAGTGCTCGAACGTCTCGCATCAAGTTGGAAGGTTGGTATCCAACCTCGCTCGGTGATGCGTGCTGGGTCCGTGGTAAACAGGCTGGCGATAGAAGCACCTCCCGTGTCGCCATCCAACTCCCTCTTCGACGTGGTATCCTCCTCCTCCTCGGGCGACACCGTCGATTCATTTTCAACGCCATTTGCCTCGACGTCGTCTGCTCCCAAAACCACGCGTGCGTCCTCGTTGAATCATGTCCCTGGTCGAGACGGACCCTCTGCGTCTGCGATCAAGCAGGGGCGTGTAGACCTTGTC
>JBBPJQ010000593.1:0-20183 GCA_038088795.1 Boletus rex-veris
TACCGAATATCTTGGAGATGTCCCAGCATTCTCCTCCAAAAAGCCGGCGAGAATGGAGGTTGGATGACGCGAAGTCTCCGAACATTTGACAAAGACATGGAGCAGCAAATGTTGCTTATGATGCGATTCCCGTCATTCTCTGATAGGTCCACGCTGATCCGGAGAGGAATGTTGGAATCCCAGGCCACATCCGATTTGTCATTGAAATCGCGTTCAGACGGACTGAAGGTGAGTGTGGCGGCCGTAGGTCGGATTTTGATGTCCAACGAAAGGATCGTCGAACTGGACAGTGCGTGATATTCAGCCGTGCTACATCTTTGTGTAAAGAGGGAACAGAGCACGGCGTAATTGTGAAAAGGGGAATCAGGTTCGGAATGGCATTCTAGTTTGACTGCTGTTTTCGATGGAATGTTTACGCAAGAAAGCAGTGCGACAATCGTCGAAAGTGGAGCACTGATCAGGAGGCGAGAAAGATGGGGTAAATCGATTTTTTCGAAGGTTCTGAAAACCGCGCTAGACAGAAAACCAGTGGCACTATCAAGGACACGATCAAGGTATAGATGCTCGAGGTTTTTCATATAGCTCATTACGGCTAGGAACTCCTCTATGTTCTGCAGAAACCGATCAGGAACATGGTCTAGACTGAGAGTCGTCAAAGCATTCAGCTTGAACGAAGATAACGGCATCGAACAGTTTGAGAGCCTGAGTGTATGAAGCGCTGGGGGGACACCAGCAAAAAGTGACGAAGGCCACTCCAGGGATGGGTCGTCGAATGTTATTTCCAGGGTTTGCAAGCGAGGAGCACGAGAGGAAAACTTGGAAAGAACCTGCTTGTCGTACGGGGCTGCAACGTCCAGACATAGTTCTTGTATACGTTCTAAATGGTCCATCACTTTCTCCACAGTGTTCTCCCACTGAGTATAGTCTAGGCTGATGCGTATCTTTAGTGACGCTTGCCTCGATCTGGCCAGTAACTCTTCTGTCCAGCGCCGCGACGTGATGAAAACGTAGGTCCAAATGGTCGCACAGTTCAGAGCGACATGACGCCAATGATGGCAAACATATGAAACGTTGACCCAACTAGGCGCAGCCGATGTGGGACTACCATCGTGTTCGCAGTGATAGTCACTAGCGCACTGGATGAATATGTCTTCCAGGATCTCGGTTGGAAGGCGAAAAATGAAAAGACGTGCATTCCATGGAGCATATAAGTTGGATAATGCTGACTTCTGTCCCATGACTTCTTCGACCGCTAGGGCCACGGGCTCCATGCGGTACGCGGGCAGATGAAGCCTAGAATGTTGGTTGTAAAGTTGGACACGATAAGAATTGGATCAATGTCCGCGTAAAAATGACACCTGGAAACTTACGGCGCTCAGATCAGATACTTGAACGATGGCGGTTTTCGTGTACCCAGACGAGGAGAAAACCTCTATGGGATTTACAGCGTGAGATTTTTCTGAAACATTATATGGGATATTTGGCATCACAAAGTTCAAACAACTCCTCGCGTATCTTTTCCACCGTCTGTCCCTGGCAAGTCTCTATTGTTGTCACATTCGTTTTTCTCACCAGTGAGCTTCAGCAGCAGCACCGATAGTTGAAGCTTCGTCTATGCCAATACCCGACATGGCAGTCGCAGCCCAAGCCTGCTGTGTCGATGAAGAGATCGCTAGCGCTAAACAAATAGGCTCATTATGTGACCTGCAAACCCAAAGAAATCCCTGTTTGCCCATTTCTCGCCTCCCAACCGAGACTCTGGCAGCCATATTCATCTGCTCCGCTCGTGATTATCATAGCACCCGCAACGGTTATCCCACTCGGACTGCGCCCGATTGGGTCAATGTCTCGTACGTTTGCCGCCATTGGCGCAATGTGGCTCTGAATTGTGCAACTCTTTGGAGCTACCTTTTTATCACGTCCCCACGCTGGACAGAGGAGTTATTGGCCAGGTCGAAGCAAGCATCATTAAAGCTACACGCTGAAGTACCGGGTAGAGGCGCAGGGTTGTGCTTTGTGAGACGAGTAATGAACCACATAGAACGTATCCAAGAGCTCCACCTCAACCTTCCGCACATGTTTAAAGATCACTTTCTTTCTTCGCCTGCTCCTTGCCTGCAAAACCTAAAGATCTCGGTCGGGTTCCAGAACGAGCCCTCTCAGCAGTTCTCAACACTCTTCGACGGAGACACACCAGCCCTCCGTACCCTCGAGCTTTCATATTGTCCAGTGCCATGGTGTTCATTCACGCTGAATGGTTTGACAACTCTCAATCTCCGCTCTGTTCCTTCTCAGTTTCGGCAGAACATGGTAGAGTTCTTGGCTACGTTAAGCTGCATGCAAGATCTGAGGCATCTATACCTTAAAGATGCCCTTGCTAGCACTGCTGGTTTCCTCTCTAGCACGGAATTCCATTCCTTCCAGAAAATCAATTTACCCCGTCTCTCTCGCCTCTTAATCGTTGCTCCACTTTCAACGGTGATCGCATTCCTAACTTGCGTAAACATCCCAATGAAAACTGAGGTCAGGCTAGATTGCGGTTTCGAAGATGGTGTATCTCTTCATGATCATGCCTCATTCTTTTCGGTTCTTACACAAAGATTCAGTACATCAACATCTCAGGCGCTGTCAAGTCCAACATTTCGTTCATTGGTCATCGACCTTATAGGGTACAGGGAGGCACTCACGTTCAGCTCGTTGGAACGTGATTGCGATTCTTTCGACCTCATGTTACAACAGGACTGGGGTTGCAGCACTCCTCTCAAAATCAGAGTTCGTTTGTTTGTGTCAGATACGAGAAGTGGTTTGGATTGCATCCTGGGCGACATCTCTTCCTTCGTCCCCCTGATGGATGTTCAGAGCGTTCACGTCATCAATCCCCCAGTCTTGCCTGCCATTTGGAGGAGTGCGTTGGGACATATTCAGGATCTACGGTGCCTCAAGCTGAGCTCTGGCGACCTGCCAGATCTTGCGCCAGTGCTCTCCCTCACAGATATCACCACTTCTGAAGGCGCAGAGGGTCAAGGTGGACACACTAATCAAAGTCCAGATCGGATGCTTGCACCAGCTTTGGAGGAGTTGGAGCTCGATAACATTTTCTTTTGGAAGAGGACAAAAAAGGATAAGTGTCCTGTCGATGTACAAGCTCTCTGCGATGCTCTCGCCACCCGCAAAGGATCTAGTGGTCAACTCACTATAACTCGATGCATTGAACGTATCAGGAGGGGCAAGTCGGTCCAGGAGAAGCGCTTCAACACGGTTGGACGTTGGAAGAATGGTCGCTATTGTGTAGTCGAGAAGGATAAGGTCACTTACTAACGACGATGTGGACTGGTGAAGATACTTGAATCATATCACATTCAAGCAAGCGTGTATATTCTTTCTGTACCTATGTAGCCAAAACAGACCAGATATCAGATCTTCAGAGATGAGCAAGGTGACGAACCTTGAACAAGCCTATATATAATTCCAGACGATCACAGCGAATCGATTTGGAAATCGTTGCGGCCACTGAACGCTGCCTGCGCATCCCCACAAAGCAGCTACAACAAATTCTTGTCCTGCTCCGTAAACGCGCTATGTTACTCGAGTGCATTTTGCCTACCATTGGTTAATTTCGAACCAGCCATTTTGGTCGACAAGCACTGCTCTAGAAAGCACAATTGAGGGTGATGGATGTCAACCCGCCGACCTCCGCCAATACGAACACACATGTCCTTGGTACACCGAATCAAAGCCGTCTTGCAAGTTGCAGCTGGTAGACCGGCATCCAACGTAGTACGCTACTAGTTTAATTCCCAACTGAGTTAGCGCCTTTCACGCAGATGACGCAGTGACACGACGGCCAAAACCACCTTCTCCCATGCAGTGCCGAGGCTAGAGGGAATAATTGCATGAAGGGCCGTACGCTGCCTGCGCATCAGCTCCAATGAATCCCTGTCCTGCTGTGTAAACCCAGTACGTTTGAAGGTACTCGACTACATACCGCTTACCCGGCGATTGGTTCGTTTGACCCCGCCGTTTCAATCGACAAGCACTCCCGGAGCTCGGGGCTGTTCAACTGGAGAGCGGAGAATGTGAGTGTCGGATGTCAACCCAACCTCCGTTAATGCGATGCTTCTACAAACGCTGAGCGTACATGTCCTCAGCACACTGAATCCAGGTCGTCACGGTGTGGTCCATTTACAGCTGCGACTCCGCGAGAGCATCCAGCGCGATCCTCCACGAGGTAGTGCCTGTTCACGCAGTGGTAAGGATAGTCAAAACCACCTTCTGCCATGCAGTGTCGAGTGGAGCGTGCATGGGAGTGGCAATGAATAGGGGCAGAAGCTATCATAGATGCAAACAACCACCAAGAGAGGTCCTCAACTTTGACGGTCCACCTCCTTTCTACTTGACATTGCCACAGAGGACTTAAACCAGTCAGTATCCAAGTTTGCTGCATTGCCACATTCGTGTTTCTCACCAGTAAGTTTTAGCAGCAGCGCCAATAACTATAGCTGGCTTCATCTGTGCCATGGCAGCCGCAGCCCAAGCCCACATAGACGAAGAGATCACGAAACAGATACTGTCATCATGCAACCTGCGAACTCGAAGGAACACCTTTGCTCTCATTTCCCGTCTTTCAACGGAGACTCTGTCAGCCGTGTTCGTTCATTGCGCCCGTGATGATTACTGCGAGCGCAGGGGTCGTCGCACAGGGACTGCGCCTAGTTGGGTTAACGTCTCGTACGTTTGCGCTCATTGGCGCACAACGGCTCTGGAGTGTCCGACTCTTTGGAGCTACCTCTTTATTACATCGCCACGCTGGACAACGGAGTTATTGGCTAGATCGCAATTGGTACCGTTGGAGCTACGCGCAACGCTGAATCACGAAGACAGAGGAAGTCGAAGGTTGTACTTTTTGGAGCAGGTAATGAACCATGTAGAACGTCTTCAAGAGCTCCACATCGACCTTCCATCAGCGGGTTATGAAAATCTGATTTTCCCCGAGTTTTCTTTGCGCGCTCCTCGCCTCCAGAACCTGAAAATTAAAGCTAGGAACTATTCTCCTAAACGGTCCTGGAAACTCTTTGACGGAGATGCACCAACCCTCGACACGCTCGAGCTCTCAGAGTGTTCAGTACCATGGCATTCATTCAATCTGAAGGGTTTGACAACTCTCATTCTCTGCAATCAATTTCAGCAGAACATGATGGAATTCTTAGCTATGTTGAGTCCCCTGCAGGACTTGACACATCTCTATATCCATAATTCTCTTGCTAGCGCTGCTGGTTGCCTCTCTAGTACGGGGTTCCATACCTTCCAGAAAATCAGCTTACCACACCTTTCTCGCCTTCTCATCTCTGCCCCACTTTCAACGGTTATCGCACTACTAGCTTGCGTAGACGTCCCGCTGGAAACTAAAGTCGGGTTGGACTGCAATTCCGAAGATGATTTCACCCTTGGTTATTCTCCGGTCTTTTCGTTTCTTGCGCAACGAATGTTGTCCCCCTTAACATTTCGTTCATTGGTCATCAATTCTCCTATGTTTGATCCCAGACTTACATTCAGTACATTGGAACGCGACTGCGATGATTTCTATCCCAGATCACACCAGGACTGGGATTACGGTACCCCACTCAAGATCAGAATTTGTTTGAATTCATCGCCGACACATGGCAATGGGGGTCGCATCCTAAGCGACATCTCTTCCTTCGTACCCTTGACGAACGTTCAGAGTGTTCATGTCGTCACTCCCCAATTCTCACCTGCCAATGATTTTTGGAGGAACATGGCGGGACATCTTCCAGATGTACGGTACATCAAGTTGAGCTCCGGATTTATGCCAAATCTGGAATCCATGCTCTCTGTCTCAGATCTCACTGCTTATGAAGGTGCAGAGAGTCGAGGTGGACAGGCTGATCAAGATCCACATCGGATACTTGCGCCAGCATTGGAGGAGTTAGTGATCCATAACATCATGTTTACGGGGAGACCCAAATTCCCCTGTTATGCTGATCGAATGGACTTGCAATCTCTCTTTGACGTTCTTGCCACCCGTAAAGCGCCTGGGGGCCGACTCACTATGATTCGTTGCACCGAAGGTGGGAAGCTTGACCCTACACCGTTCGACATAGATGGGCTGTGGAAGGATGGTTGCTTCCGTGAAGTCAACAGGCGGTATTCATTTTAACGTCGAACATAAACGATCGGATGTAGAGCGGAGAGGATGCTCAATCCACATCACGTTCGAGCAAACGTGTAGTTATTTGCTGTACCATATCAGATCTCAGATTTCATGTGAACGCGGTGACGGATCTGAATCGACCGAACACTGCTATACGCCACCTAGATGTGTCTCCTCTCATTGTGAGCACTGGCAGCCTCAATTAATCCTTCTTCTGCGGCGTAAAAGTGTGATTCCGTACTTGTTGAACCTTGAACGACGATGGTGAACGGACAAGATGCTCGAATTACATCACATTTGAGCAAACTTGCTGCACCTAAGTACTCTAGATCTGCTAAAATGGGTATCGGGTATTAGAGATGAACGCGGGGACGAATTGGAAATCAACTTGGAATATAGTCACGGTAGCCACTCCCGCATGTCGCCAGCGTGGCATCTTCGCAAAACTGAAACCCTTTCCAGCCGCATAGACCCTGTAAACCCGTCATGTTTGAAACATACTAGTTACCATTGGCCAGCTTCGACCCCGCCGCTCCGGTCGACACTCCAGGGTTGCGGATGGTGCCAGGGGTCAGGTGTCCACCCAACCACTTCCTAAACAGAACGGCCGGTTCAAGACTGACCCATTGGAGACGAGAACCAACAATTGGGCAAGCGGCAATGAGACAGCCTTGTGTAGGCCTGTATAATCAAATGGTTTAGCCCGATTTAGTGTTTCGACGATCCTTCGTGATGGTGCAAGTGCTCAACTGCTTACCATTGATGACGAGAACACCAACATTTGCGCGGGCTATCTGGTGCGACAACGAGGCCTTCTGTCCAGAGCTCGTGTGACCAAATGGGTTTAGCTCGATTTAGCGTTTCAACGATCGCGAGATAAGACGGCACGAGGACAGGGTGAGCTAGTACGTTCAAGGAAGCCGAGGCTATGACAGAAAGGTCACAGTTGACCCTGTCAACACGATGCTCGGCAGACGAAATGAACGCGTTCTCACCATGGAAGAGCAGACGGCCAATTTGTTCTGCAGCGCTGCAGTCCGTTCATCGCGCAACAGCCGCGTAAGTACCCACCCCAAAGAACCTCGTTGATTGTGATGACACGAGCATAACACCTTCTCCCCAAATAACGCGTACCGGGGTACAACGTCCAACCTTCAGCATCGTCTGATCAACCAAGAAAACGGAAACAAGTAGAACGTCAAACAGTCCAGGTTCCCAGAGCGGATTAAAACTTTAAAGACTCTGAGCAGACGTGTAAGCTCCGTTCGGGACGCCGAACGAGTGTTTGCGACTCTTGTATGCCTCGTTGTGTAAGTCCCTCAGCAACTCGAGCTCATCGATGGTCCATTTTGGGGTCTTGTCTCGAACAATTCCCAGTACGCTCTTGTGAGAGACAATGTAGACTCGTCGATCAGGAAGTTGCGCCTCCTGCAAGTTCTCCTTGACACTCCGATGCGTCTCGGCGATGAACTGTTCGCGAGCAGCTTTGTACATCCTCTCTTTTGTCTCTCCCTCGTCGTCAGAATCATACCCCATCTCCTTCATAAGGTTGCGAATGTGCTGGTCAGCCTTGGAACGAACGATGAAGGTGGGAATTCGGTAACGACAGCAGTTTGTCAGGATGGCTTGGTCGGTCATCGTGAAACGATTGTTGAAGAGGACGATGACGCAGTCGAGGACGTAGAGCCCTTGAGAATTAAAGTATCGTCAGCCAGGAATCTTGAGCGTTCCAGATTCCGGGACGTCGTACCACGCGAACTGGTCAGCATGACTAGGATTGGTGTATCGCCCAACCTCCAAAGTGGTCTCAATGGTGCCTGTCGGAGCTGCATTCAGGTCTTGGTTGCTCATGCCGCAGAGTGCGTTGATCAAGGATGATTTACCGCTGCCAGCAACGCCAGCGACAGCGAAATGGAAGACTCCATCCTTGTACTGAAAGATGCGGCTTCGCCGTGGTGTGGAAGACCCGTGGTACAGACCTTGTGTGCCTCATTGACATGTACCCGGCTGATCTTGTTTCGAAACGTCTGGTCTTGTCGTAGCAGTCGCGCTAAACGAGGAAGATGTCCATCGAACATGCCGAGCCGCTCGGGTGAGACTACCGAGTGCTTCAATATAGTCCCCTCTTCGAACGGACTGTCCACGTGTTCGTTCGACTGCTTCAAGAAAAGTGTGTCTTTAAATATCATACCTCCCATAGTACAAGGTTTTTCCGCTGCCTGTTCCGGCCGTAATTATACTGTCATGTCCGTTTAGGATAGCGAGTGAGTGAAGCTTTGAGTTGGAAAACACGCGGAACGATGGTAAAACGAGTGACGATGAATATGATCAGATGTCTGTCCTGGATTTTTCAGCCAGCGTTACTAGGTAGTCGCAAGGAAGCTTGCCGCCGATCATTGAACGTGCAAGGCCATCGAGTAGATGCAAGGAGGCCACGAGAATTGCTGAAATATGGGACGAATAGTCCATATCATTGTGGTCGTAAGTGATCGTGTTGCGTCCAAGTCGCGTCGTCGATCGATCCGAAATATCTAGAGTAGTTGTTTGCCGGTCAACTAGCGAAAGAGACTGAAATCATGGACAAAAATCGCCGCCTTGCCCACTAACGTACTCATGCATACCCTCGTTTCTGAGTAGGCGCCAACACCCCGCGACACTGTTCGTCCAATGCCTCTTCTTTCGCGACTACCACCACCTTCTCCCCATTCGCGCTCTTCTTGAGCCTCCCCCTCAAGCCCTCGGCCTCCTCTATAGCAGCGTTGGCAGATGCCTCGGCGAGTTGCTGAACACGCACGCAGCACTTGCAGCCTTCTTCATCTGTCGACGTCCTTCGCAGCCCGTATAACAGACACCTTGCCGGCGCGCAGGGGCTTGTTCGCGGTCACGGTTGGCTTCTTGTTGGACCTGTTGAGCGAGCTCTTGGACTTCTTTGGCTGTTGAACCAGCTTGTTTAACTTGGTGACGAGATTGAACTTTGACAACCTTGGGCTATGATTTTACTGCCCGTGCTGTACGCATTATGCTAAACGGCAGACAACAATGAGTTTCATGCACTCAGACTGGCACGATTCTTTACTCAGTGTGCAGTGGGACAAGTTTCACTTGGTGTACCACAGTTTTCATGACCATACCTAGAGCCTGATGCTGATCGCGTTTGTGGTCAACCGTTCGACTCAGGCTTGATGCCAAGTGACAAGCGAAGACATTGCTTGCACACTCCAGAGCGACATTGCGCCAATGACGGCAAACATACAAAACATTGATTCAGCTAGGTACAGTTTCTCTGGGACACCACCACTGTGCGTAGTAATAATCTGCAGTGTTATGGATGAATATGTCTTGCAGGATCTCAGTTGGAAGGCGAGAAATGAAAGGAATTCCTTGATATATGGAGATTGGCTGATACTCACTCCTGTCTACATCTTCTTCGACGTTGGGCAAGGGTCATGGCCAGGCTCCATGCCGTACGTTGGCACAAAGGAAGCCTAGGCCGAATATTGGTCATTCAGGCAGCTGGTGGGATGTACTAGGCAAGAGCACTGCATGATTGGGATCAGCGTCTGCATCGAATCGACACTGGGCAACTCACGAGGAGATGAAGAGGGGAACTGCCAGCGATCTCGAAAAATATCTGAACACTGACGTGATTCTAGAAAGTAGCTCTGGCGGTGACGAAGAGACGTCGAGTCATCGCTGCACAGGCCCTTGGACTCCAGCGTGACAGCCAGATGTCGGCAACACCGTTAGTTGTCAACACGACCAGTGGTATTTACGGCTCTAGCTTCGCGGTAGTGCAAATCCAACGGGACTTCTCGAAGAGCTTCTCCCAACGATACCAAGGTGTGGGAACGATGGAAAGCGTCACTAGGTGGGACTGACATTCATTATTTGAAAGCAAGGCCCTGGATGCGGACGGATTTATGCAAGAACAAGCCGATACCATGCCTGTCATTATTTGCCCTCGACGGGTCGCAGAAAATAACCAACTTGTTGGATTTCGACAGACAGTACATTATACCCCAGTAAATGTATCGGAAGAACTCATTCTACCCAAATGGTTCAATATTTCTCCTCACACGAAATGATGCCATCCCATGAGCGAACCATGTCCAGTCTATCAATGTCGCCAACCATACATTGATTCAGGATGAGTCGGCCTCGGGGTGCATAGCGGGTAGAGAGTGCGTTGAAGAGACGGCGTTGAATAACAACAGGCTCAGAATCGGGTTCCTCCGAAAAATCGACCCGATAGAGCATCAACTTCTCCAGGCGTGGCACTAAAATGTGACCTGAGGGTGCATCTCCAACCCGGTTCT
Organism: Boletus rex-veris; assembly: GCA_038088795.1. Taxonomy (NCBI): domain Eukaryota; kingdom Fungi; phylum Basidiomycota; class Agaricomycetes; order Boletales; family Boletaceae; genus Boletus; species Boletus rex-veris. The sequence goes on from JBBPJQ010000593.1 coordinate 10,486, forward strand.
CCATGGCCCCGCGAATAGTGAGATTTGAGTGGGAGAGTATGGAAGCCAGATCCGGCATGTACCCTCGACTCAATTTGAGATACCGTAGATGTTGAAGATGCCCTAATGTCTTTCTCCAAAAGGCTAGCGAGGATGGGGAGTGGACGACATGAAGACTCTCAATCCCTGTCAAAGGCATGAAGCAACACATGTCGCTTAATACGTGATCCTCCCTAACCCTTGATATGTTCCAATATACCACGACCTTGAGAGGAATGTTGCGATCCCACTCCATGTCTGATATTGTAATGGAAGAGTCGCAGTCGTGCTCCAATGCACTAAAGGTGAGGCGTGCCCTGCCGATCCGACTGGACTCGACAATCAACGAACGAATTGTCGGGCAGGAAAGTGCCTGGTCTTCAGACATGCTGAATCTTCGTGCAAGAGCTGAAGATAGCAGGGTGTAATCATCAGGGGAGGTATTCTCTTCGGAACTGCATACTAGCCTGACTTCTGTCTTCCCCGGGATGTTAACACAGGAAAGCAATGCGACAACTGTCGAAAGCGGAGCGGCAATCAAAAGGCGAGAAAGATAGCATAGATTGATCTTCGGGGAGGTACTGAAAGCCGCGCTAGAGAGAAAACCGGCAGCACTAGCAAGGGCGTCTTTCAGGTATAGATGCTTGAGGTCTTGCATACAATTTAGCGTGGCTAGAAACCCCTCCGTGCTCTGTCGAAACTGATTTGGGACCAGTTGCAGGTGGAGAGTTGTCAAGGCGCTCAGTTTGAATAAATACCATGGTACTGGAGAGTGCGAGAGTCTGAGGGTCCAGAGGGCTTGAGTGTCTCCATGGAAAAGCACCGAGGACCACTCGGAAAGACCGCACTTGACCGAGATTGTCAGGTTTTGCAGGCGGGGAGCAGGTGAGGAAAGCTTGGAAAGAATTTGACTGTTGCACTTGTCCGGAAAAATTAGACATAATTCTTGAATACGTTCTACGTGCTTCATTAATCTCTTCATGAGACTCGACCACCAGGAATCTGATTTCGAGCCTGCAAAGATGATGCGTATTTTCAACGATGCCTGCTTTGATCTGGCCAATAACTCTTCCGTCCAGCGAAACGATAGGACGAAATGGTACGTCCAAAGGGTTGGGCAATCTAGAGCCACATTGCGCCAATGACGGCAAACATACGAGAGATTCACCCAACTAGGAACGTCCCCGATGGGGATGTGGTAACTTTTGTAGTGATGGTCGAGAGCGCAATGAATAAATATAGCTGCAAGCTGCTCGGATGGAAGTCGACAAATAGGAGACAAGGCGTTTCGTCGACTACGGAGGTTGCGCATCTCCTCATCAATGCAAGCACGAGCTTCATCCGCCATCTGGTAGTTCCGAGGATGAGGCAACTTCGGGTAGGTTCACGGCAAGCGTAGATTCGTTGTTGAAAGACTAGGATGAGTTGTCAGTATCAGAATCACGCTTAATGGTCGGCAACTGACAGGTCCAAAGATACGTCGAGATATAAGAAAAAAAGAGTGAAGCAGCACTGCTTGAACGAGAAGCGTGTTTGGTCCGAGCTTACCTCAGTTGTTTGCCAGTCAGCACATTCCACGATTGTCTTTGGCGGTTGCTCGGGGTCGGTGTCGAGGGGAGAGAGAGAGAGAGAATTGGATTTGTGTACTGCCAGTGAGATACAGACTCGTAATTGATTTAAAGACTCTCTTTCCTTGAAGCAGTCGAACGAACACGTGGACAGCCCGTTCCGAGGAAGAGGGGACTACACTGAGTCTGTAGTCTCACCTGCTCGGCATGTTGAATTCAATAGACATCTTCCTCGTTTAGCGTGACTGCTACGACAAGACCAGACGTTTCGAAACAAGATCAGCCAGGTACATGTCAATGAGGCACACAATGTTTGTACCACAGGTCTTCCACACCACGGCGAAGCTGCATCTCGCCCTGCATACAGCAAACTTCGTGAATTCCGCATTTTTCTCCCCAAAGGAACATTAACATTTCAAGCAATTTCACACTCACCCGATTTGACTGTGCAGCGCTCCCAGGATCCGACTGAGTACAGGTGCACGCGAACGAAATTTACTGTACCAGACCGTCTATCGACGGCTTGCCTCAGACAGGTCTGGGTCCCAGACTAACTTTTGGCGTGTTCCAACTTAGAAACCTTGCCAAGGACCGGTCTGCAACAATAAACTTCGTCCGCATGTCTCATAAAAACGAAAGATATCAGACCTCACGGTCGAAGACACGAGCAGTCTACTCCTCACCCTATCTGCTTTTCAAGAGAATTTGGACGAAACGGACGAAGACTTGCACCCGGAACTTCTTCCTGCCGTGAGGAAACTTGCTGCAAAGCTGCAGGTAACCCCAGTCAGTCGGACTCAGAGATACCGAATTGACCACGTCCTCATACCACATACAGCACCTCTCTTTTTCTCGAGTCGATGATGCCGTCTTCAGCAAACTTGGCATTAAGATGCGGCCCATGGTGCTACTCGATGAAAAGCGCACGGAAATTGAGGCCCTTGGTCTCGTTGAGAACGAGGGAAATCGGCTGTCTTTCGATGCAACTCAAGAATTATTGCGTTTGATCCGCAGTCATGTCTCCAGAGTGGTGAGCTCGTACCGCCCTTTGAACTCTTATTCACTCCCCTCGTTTGTTTTCTTAGAATAAAGCGGGTTCTAGAATCTTAATCAACATGTTTTTACTACGTTTGGCGTCCGTCATGGGCGGCAGAGAGGCAGAGGTTAACATCATTCCCGAGTTTCCTATCTCAAGGACAAATTTGGGGGGTCATTCTTTTAGTGGTGTCATTGACTTTTTGGTGACGCGGGGTCATTCAAAATTCAATGGTGCGCCTGGTAGTATACTTGGTCGATCTAGCTGATAAATCTGTTGCACAAGACTTGCTGCTCGAGAATCCTGTTTCTGCCGTCGCAGATACTGGCGTAGCGCAATATGCTAATATTACTATCTTTGAGGCAAAACGGGACAATACAAGGGTAGTGCTCCCGCAGGCTGTTGTGGCGGCTGCGTCATACTGTCAACAACGCAGGTGAGTATCTTACTTTACTGTTGGTAAAATTCATCAGGTCCCTTGCTAGGTTATCCGTCATGAGAGGCTGCGTTACGAGTGGAGAACAGTGGACATTTTTTGTCTATAGAAGCAACTCCTCGGATGGAGAGCTAGTGGCAGTTTCACGAGAGATGTCGTTAGGACGCAATCTCGAGGAGCTTCCCCTTCTTCTCGGACTTTTAAGCGATTGGGTGCGCCACAATGGCCTTTTGATCTCATAGTCTGATATTTTGGCAGGTGGAGAATGCAAGGGCTTATGAGCAGAGATTTTTCCAGATCTTATAACAGTCATGCACTTCACAAGTCGACAATCAATGCAGTCTGGTGCACGTTCTCACTTATCACTCCAAGTGTTGCATCGGTTTACCGGCCAAATCTGCAAACAGCAAACATCGAACGTGCCAAAGATGAATGTGAACGCACAGTTGGTTAGCTTCAGACGCATTTGGCTGTTGTATCAGCACCCTGGATCGACATGGTCTACTCCTCGCGTAACGCGCCTCTACAGGGCGGCCATCGGAAATGGGATAGAGCTAAACCCTATATTCTTCTGTGCAGCTTCCTCCCGTATCTCTCCGCGCGGCGTGTGCATGAACACATCGCCGAGTATAATCCATTGGGGCATCTGGTTGTACACAGCCCCGGGGCCGTCAGCACTGTGCCGCAGACATGTTGTGCCACATATCATCGCTCGAGCAGTGCGTCGCCGTGCCCAGTCTCTGTTTTCATAGAAGGGTGTAGAGAAGGGGACCACTGGTCAATGGTGTGGCAGAGCGCACTTCTTGTCTCATGATTGCACAACAAGGTTGGCATGGGAGCAGCGTTCTGCGCCCTCGTTGTCTGCTTGTACTGCCAATCGTTAACTGTCGTTCAAAATAGAAGTTTGATTATCACACAAAAAATTTGTACGAAGCAAAAGCACAAGCGTCCGGTTTTCTACATGACGGTGTGATTACGACGGCTGGTTGAATGCATGAGCTATTGGAATAAGAGCACACGACAGGACAAGTGGTGCAGCCTACTGACCACCGCCTGTTTCCGAAACATCCTCTTCATTACAGCGGTGTGCAAAACAGATGAGACGCGCGGGGAAATCGGCAGTTGGTTTACAGGGAAAAAAAAATCAAAATTAATTAAAATTAATTCGTAGGGAGCTTCGCTCCCTACCGTCGAAACGATTCTCGTTACCCGTCAACACCTCTGGCTCCTTCGTAGCTCGTACGGTAATACTACCTATCACATTCGGGAGTCATGCAACAGCCTGAATTGGTCAGATCTGGTGTGATTCGTGTGAACACTTACTGCGAGGAACCCTGCATTTCTTCACGTTCCAGCGACCATGACAGTCGGCACCGCGATAGTTGCGGCAGTGGCGCACACATTTTGTGCTAGATGATGGCACCGTGGCCTGGTTGTCAGTACGGGCCGTTTTCGTCGTTGAACTCGGGGTCTTCCTCTTTCTCGGGTTTGCGCTCTCGAGACCTTGAGTGGCGGCGGTTGATGCTCCGGGTCGAGGCGCAATGGTGTCTTCATACATGTAGAGTAGAGCTGACTGTTGGAGAGTGTGACTGTCGAGAAGGCTGGCAATTTGTCACGCGTTGACCTCTTCAATGTCGACACTCGGCGAAACGCCAACTTGAGAGTCTCGTAGAGTGACTGGTAGCGCTGTTGGTGCCTGGATGTCGAGACCGGGAGATGAGGTGGCACTGCGGACAAGTGCACGGATACGTCGGGTGGCCTCGGCGTTGAGCGCAACGGTGTTGTGTTCGTTGCAAAAGTCGGTCCACATCTTGTAGTAGGTCTTAAGGTGCTCAGGAAGCTGCGACGAACGAATCAGCGCCGTGTCAATCGAACCGGATGAGCCCATATTGCCTCGCAGGTACACACCTTGTAAAAGATGACGCTCCCGTCTGCGTGGCCGGCCCAAACATTTGCGAGCGCAGTCCAATTTGGCTGCTGACGACCATCCGAGAAGAGTGAGGAGGAGCTAGCAAGAAGTTGGAAGAGGTCTCGATCTTCGCGCGTGTGAATGGGAAGGATTGGAAGCAGTATGCCGAATCTTCTGATCGAGCGCATACTTGGCGCTGAACTCGAACATCCCGAGAGGCTTGAAGAACTTCGGTGAGAGCTTGATCATGCCGAACGTTTCATTTGCAGGTGCATAGTCATTTCCGTTGACCCATCCTCCCTCGGCAGATGAATTGGGTTCTATTGCGTCCTGTGTGGACTGGAGCATTCTTGCGAGACGGTCCTTGAGTGGAACGTGAAAGTGGCCAGCGTATGCCCTTCCCGTGCGGTTTAATGTTCCAACCTTTTGATTTATGGATGTTACGGCTATGAGTTTGAAAAGCAAATTTAGCAACGTACCACCATATTGTGCCGCACAGCATAATCAAGTAGTACGTTGATAGCGTGTTCCGGTGAGGAGTTGAATGAGTTGTAGTGGCGAATGAGATTTTGGTGGAGTCCCGCCACCGTCTAGTCTGGTGACCAGACCGTCTATGAGGTTGCCGCGTTGAGAGGCAAACCGTCGATAACGGCTTGCCTCATAGACAAGTCTGGGTCCCAGAGCTAGTTCAGAGCGACGCCGCACTGGCAATAATCGTGATGTAACTGATGTTGACCCAACTAGGCACTCCGCTAGGACTGCCATAATACCGTGACCCGTCAGCGCATTGGATGAATATCACCTTGAGGATCTCGGATGGAAGGCGAAACCCAATGGAAAAATAATTACATTGAGAATAGAGGTTTAATAGTGCCAACTTGTGTCTATTGACCTCTTCGTCGATGCGCGCTCCCGCCATGCATAGTCACCACGTCGTTTGTGAGATGGTTCGGGTTGGCCATGAAAAATAGGAACACTAGGAATGAGATCAGCGGTAACATCACAATCAGATGCTTCGTAAGGCAGCGGTGTTCCCAAGGTGTTCCGGCGTCTGGAACAAAGGAGGGTCTGTTATTACTGCAGGACGACAATGAGGTAGCGGGCTTTATGATATAGTATGACAGGGTAGTCGACTGTATGCGCGTACATGACCATTCAACAAAACGAAACTGACCAGGCGGGACGTCAAAACATTCGTGGAATCAACCCACTCTATAATACCGCCTTTTAATGTCATCCAACATAGCCATGTCATGCTCCGGCATGATCAGGGCCCCATCTACCGCACCATCGGGCCGCCAGAGGTTCTCCGTTCGATTCACGTTCATCGGATACCGTACCTCCTTGATTTTTCCTGCCCAGTCAAAGTCGACTAGGACAAACTTTGTCTTGTCGACCTTGGACACTAAGATGTTGGTCTCGCGGACGTCGCCGTGAACATAGTCTCGTTCGTGCAGTTGCCTCAGGAACGAGAATGAGACGCACATGGGGCTTCGACAACTAAATGAATATGTTTATGAGGAGGGGCTTCGGGGAAATAATACGAGGGTGTATCCAACGGCTGTAGGAGGTCTTCTTGACGCAAGATCAAGTCTGATGGTCTCCTCGATGCGATCGTCAAAAGGGATGGAAACTTTGTAAAGGGCGAGAGTATTTGCATCTACATCGCGAAACCCCACCGGTTTCTCGTTCTTGTCTATTTCCTTCAGGGTTGCGACAAGAGCCGTACTTGAAATTTCGACGGGAAAGACGGTGTTGAGTCCCTGTCCACGCACCCAGCAGTTGAGGGTCATGTCTGGAATCGCGACGCGAGGCTTAGTCGTGCCTGAACCTGAGAAGCATAAACAGCACAAGTGAATATAGGAACGAACACGCACCAGAAGTGGGTTCTGGTCCTTTGACAATGATGAGACCCTCTGTGGAAATCTCGGACATTTCGGTTCGTGGTCTGAGGCATTCCAGCGCATCTAACTGAATCTGCCCAAGCTTGTCTTCGATGGGTCCACTATCGGCAGAGATAAAGTAGAGGTCTCAGACTATCCGCCTCCACGTCGCGGAAGCTTTCGAAATTTTTATACTTTATGACTTTTTTGAGAGCTCCGATGGTCTTCATCTTTGAAATATCGACAGGAAAGATCCTTTCGACATCCTGACCGTAGACCCAACAATCGAGCGTGTCCATCTTGTGGCTTTCAAACTCCAGAAGCGCGTCGAGACTCGATTCAAGTCCACCCACTGGCACGTGATCCGATCGGGTCGTGTGCGTGCTGGTGCGTACGCAGCAATCCGACCCCCTAGGAGGATGTCGAAGAGGTTGAAGTTGAGGACGACGGCGAGCCTAAGTAAGCCTTATTGAGCATGTCGGCAAGGGGTGACGTTGTTCCTAGTTAGGCTGGTTGACTCGACCTTCTGCCAACTGACAAATACGCTCATTCTAATGTTCAATGGGTACGGCCTTGACTGGCGTTCTTTGACCGAGGTAAAAGAAATTTGGGTTAATTCTTACTAGGACTGGGTCAGGTCCGGCCATTCTTGCTGCGCCCATTCGTCTCAATCCCCATGCGATGAGTGTGATACACGAATAAATAAAAATGGATATAAAGAAACGCCAGTCCCTGATATCGTTCCCTCAATACCCTCCAGAAATCCGGGAAGCACGCCGCCTAATATGAATTTAGTGATAAAGTCTCGCCCTTGCTCTACCTCGAGGCCCCTCCTTCAACGCCCCGATCAATTCAAGCTGGGACAAGAATGAGCGTATTGTATCGCTTCGACCGAGAAGTAACTCACTGCCTGCATCGAAGCGGCATCTCTGTCTCTCACCAGCCACGATGCCTGTGCCAGGAACGCCTCCGCAGTCAATTCAAACACCGAGTCGTCTATCGGTTCTGACCCAGAACTGGCCCTCGAGGCCGATCCCTCCCCGGCCTTGAGGGGGGGGACGGTGGGCGTCATCGCAGCCAAGCACGTAAATGCGAACGCGCGAGACTGAAATTTACAATCTCCACCGTCACAGATCGCCGCGGTAGTTCGACCAACAAACTCGAGGATCTGCGCCAATTGTATGAGGCTGAGGGCCCTACCACCAAACGTGATAGTTCGTTCGACCACTAATCCACGTGCAATTGTAGTGGACGACCCCTAATAAACGACGCAAACCCGATCATGAACATCTGGATGCAAAAGGGTGCCGCCAGATGAGAGCGTCTCATTTATAGGGGCTACCGAATGGAATGCTCCGCCAGTGGAAAGGACACGTTCAATAAGGAGGGTGTCTTGCGAGCCATCAGGACTGTTTGCGGTGGGCACCAAGGACACCCGCAGCAAGGTGTGATGGTGGTCATGGTCAATTGGTGTGCCCAGGCGTCGTCGCCCGCACAGACGGCCGTACACATCTCAACTTTTTGGACAAATCGAGCTGAGTGCGTGTACGATTGATGGCTCCAGGAATTTAGAGTCAAATTGGCTGCGACGGCAGGCTTCGACCTGTGGGTGAGACGGGTGAACGGAAAGTTGAATAGCGTCATGGTGGGGCCTTGGCTGGCTGAGAAGTCGGGGAGGAAGCTGGTGGGTGGATCGAGGATAAGAGTGAGTCAGGCTTTATACATTCTCGAACGAGCCCCTCTGGAGCTCTACAATATATGCAGTGGCGTAGGTCCGGTCTTTCAATTCAGTTAGAGAGGGACTTCTTACCACCGGCTCGGGTCTTCCCGACATCCCGTTCGGGGAGCTGGGACCGACAGAAGACGATGCGTGATAAATGGCAAGGCAACAGGGAACGGGTGTCCTTGAGATGACCGGCGACCCGGCGTGCTTTGCCCGATGCAAAAATCTGACTTACCTCATAGATCTTGTTGAATGTATTACCGGCCGACTAATGCAGGCACCTGGATTATTACGGCCGTTCAACGTTACCACCAGCGTCGGCACTTTGAGTCTGTCGAGTTCAGAGACTCCGCAAGTATCAGTTGCCAGTTTCAAAGGCGCTCGTCAGTCAGGAGTTCGCGTTTCGTGTATTGAGACTTGGAATTAGGAATAGACGTGGGCTGCACGGTGAAGTGTGTCAGTGGATACGTAGTATCGTTTCAAGGTTAGTAGGCTTCAACTTCCAGAATCCAAGTGTTGATCAACTAGTACAAACAACTCACAAGCAGGCATAGTTCCATCTCATGGCAAGTGTAGTACCACTGTCACGGTAGTCTCGACTCTGTGAGTTTTCAACTATCGTGATGCAAAACGCTGCTCTCACTCCAAGCGGTGCACTCTCGCTGGTAGATCGATCCCTAGACTATTCGTCCCAGAGTGCAGCCCCCTGTGCCACATATGACATGGCGACCACAGCCGTTGAAAATATCATCCGACAGACGCCATTATTTAACCTCCACATGCAAAGAGCCTCCATTTGCCCCGTTTATTGCCTCCCCATCGAGATCCTTGAGATCATATTCGTCCGTTGTGCTCGCGATTATCATGGCTCGGCCAGCGGTGAACCCATTCCGACCGCGCCTTGTTGGGTCAACGTTTCGTACGTTAGCCGTCATTGGCGCAACGTTGCCCTCAATTGCCCTGCTCTTTGGACCTACCTTTTTATCACGTCACCGCGCTGGACGACGGAATTACTGGCCAGATCGAAGAAGGCATCATTGAAGCTAAACGTGAAAGTAGATCCCAAACGTCGGACGCTGTGCTTTTTGGATAAAGTACTGAACCGCGTAGAACGCATACAAGAGC
>JBBPJQ010000594.1:0-20166 GCA_038088795.1 Boletus rex-veris
CAGTTTTTTTCGGTCCAGTTGCAGGTTGCAGGTCCCTGGGACCTTCCCAGGACCGGTTTCGGACCGGTTGCCTAATTAGGAAGGTCAAAAACCGGACTGGACCAGACTTTTAAACACTATCCGTGACATCTTGGACCCTCACTGTTGTGGTTCTGGTCTTGCAGCATACCACAGCCGAAGCAGTATGTGAACTTTTGAAAGTGGAACAACTTCCTGAATATGCTATATTCTCCCCACCCTGAAACTCTCTGTTCGAATTTGCAGTCGGGAAAATGGTTCTCAACAAGCATCCCCGTCAAGACAAAATGATAGGCACACTTTCCTTTGAGACATGGCATATATCTGTCCAGACAGGCGGTGCAATCCAGTTGAGCTTGCTTTGTGCTGCTCACTCTTTCGGCCCTGTCTCTGTAAGTACCCACATTTGGCTGTGAGAAAGAAGGCATCGGGTGCCCTGTTGGAATGGTCCTTGCGGTAGTATTTGGTTGGGAAGCCAACTGCGGGGGGGCTCATTCATCATCCCTCCACCCTATGTATTCTGGTGTAATGGACATGCACCTTCACTCCCATTGGTGCACTTCGTGGGTCCTTGAAAATATCCCCCATGCAGGGTGTATCCAAGCTGAGCAGTAGGTCGCCTGAGAAGACCTTGCTCTTGCCTGTCTGCCTTTTCCCAGATGCCAGCATTTCACTGGGTGTGGCAACACTGATAGTTGAGGAAAAAACCCTGTGCTCAACGCTGACCTTCAGTGCCATTTTGTCAGGGCCGCTCAATTCTCAGAGTGCCCCCTTGACTATGCCCAGAGTAAACCGGTGCAGCTCTCCTTCAGGCCTGCAGATGTCACACGGAACTTGCTGTGGCAGTTGGCCACACTTTTATGCCATCTTCATGCCATCCACGTAAAGCATGGCTTGGTAAACCCAACACTGGTCCATGTGCAAAACCTGCCCAAGTTCCCATGCCATGCCATCGTCAACATCCCTCTTGGAAGGCGGGGACCCCCGTGAGGTGAAGAGGAACACATGCAACTCCTTTCCATCCCTGCCTGCCTGGCCAGCCATCTGCAATGTTGTCATAAGGCCATATATCGAGTCAAGTATGGCAACATAGTGGACATTCAGGCAGTCCACACCTGACCCGAACACCGAAGTGCACACCATAATTTTTGTTTCACCGCGGTCCCACCTATTCAGATTTTCTTTCTTCCCCTGCTCACCTTCTGTAAGCTTGCTATGATAGACCGTGAAATTGTGGTCCTTGGCAAAGCACTCTGCCAGCGCACAACTGTTAAAAAAAACAAGTATTCGCTCCTTGTCTTTTAGTCTGCCCAGGAGTGCATAAACGAATCTTGCCAGCATTCTGTCTTCAGTAAGTGGAGTGAGATGGATGGTATGAAGGCTGATTTCAGGGCAATTGGTTGCAGATTGAAGGAATGTGGTGTGGTTGGGATCCAGCCAGAACGTCTGGAGAAGCCGGTTCTTTAAAGAAGGAGGTGCTGTCGCAGAAAGCAGAATGATGGGCATTTTTTCACTTGCCACCCAGGTTGAGAGCTTCATCCATGCATTCACCTGATCAGACGGACAGCTAAGTTGGTCATGATGTTCATCCACAATCATAGTGGTAAACTTGGGGGCACTTCAAGTGGTCAGGGCACTATCACAGGCGTATTAATACAAAGCCTCGGGCATGCAAGGATGCTCACTCTGTCAATGTTTTGGAGCCAACATGTTCCACCTGCACGAACAGGATCTGCATGTTTGTAGGAACAGCCGTTGTGACTGAGAAAGCCAAGGTGTGCATGTTTGCCATCTTCACTTTTCTGAACTGCTCCTCCAGCAGGACCTTGAAGGGGCAAACGATGAGCAACTTTATGTTCGGGTCTAAAAGCGGTGGGACCATCCACAGCATGCTTTTGCTACCCCTGGTTCATATTGTAACCATCACATCTTGATCCCTCCGCATGACCAGCATGACAGCCAGCATCTGCCAGTGGGCCAAGCTCTTTTCCTGAGCATCAGAGTTACTGACCAGCTGTCATATTGCATGCCAAATGTTTCCCTGGAGAATGGGCTCGCCAAACATCTGTGGATTCATCACATTTTTCACTGTCACGCTGTCCTCCTCGCCTCTTGAGGACCTCAACATTGGGGTACCTGCAAGCATGGTGACTTCGTATAGGGGGGGGTCATCCTCAGAATTGTTGCCTTGGTCCTTGTCCACGGCGTCCAAAGTGAACTGTACCTCGTTCATAGAGCCATCATCACTGTCCCCACCAAAAGTGAGCTCATCCTTTTTTCTGGGCTCTTCTCTTCTCAGCTGAGCGTCTATTTGGTGCAGCTGCCTTCGCTTTGAGGGACGTAGCAATTGCTCCATCTAAATGGGCATTTCAGTGGTGCTCCTTTGGAGACTAGAGGGTCCTCTGCCAGGTGTGGCAGCCTGAGCTGAGCATTCCTGCATGCCCGGTACCATCTCAAAACGATGTGGGCTGGATGAATGCAGCACAAGCGGTCTAGCTTCTGAATTCCAGTGCATACTGGTGGAACTTGCATCAGAGTAGCCTTCAAGCTGACCTTGCACCCGAAAGGGATCCTGGGTTTTTGATAAATGTAATTTAAGGGTCCCAGCAGCGGATGGTGAGCCTAGCATATCCAGCATTGGCTCCTTTGAGGCCTCTGGGGCCTCTATACGCTTTCCACCAGTGTCTGAACCCAACAGATTTTGGGGGGAGGATCTATCAGGGTCCTCAACTGGGTCCACGTAAAGTTGATCTGCAATCATCAACTGGTGAAGGCATCGTGAGGAGAGGCAAGGTGCTTCTTGTACGTCCTGGCTTGAAACCAACTGTCTTTCCACCACACAAGTGAGTGTCCGGATTGTGTCACACATCAAGCCGATGGCCACCAGGCTATTCATAACCATGTCTGTCACTAGGCCTGAAACTTGAGCAGCTAGCTCTTTCACCTCTGGAGGCTTCATCAAGTGTGCTTTCCAACGAATCAGTGCCACAGGTTCAGGAGGTGGGAATGGACCAAGGCCTAGCAAACTCCCCCATTCTTCGGCAAGCCACCAATGTCAGTTTATCTCGTTGTTTGTAATTCGAGGCAATGCTCCATGAACAATGGCATAGTGCATTGCATCAACTTCCATAGAGTGGTTGGCGGCATCAGCAAGAATTTCATCAGCACAGGCAAAGGATTGGTTGGGAGAGATGAAATCATGTGCCAGAGTGACCATGCCTTGATGCAGGTCTCTTGCACCCCATCCACAACCAATCATAGCCTGATTTCTTTGCACCAAATCCCTACAGAATTGTTCGGGCGTGATCCTTTTTCCCTTCTCAATGCACAGGTAGCTAAGATGATGTGCATTAGCCCAGGAGGTGTGTTCAAGCAGTGTAGCACAACTGAAGGCTTACATGCGATACAAGCAGCCTGCTTCCCCCCCATGCTCCAACCCAGAAAGAATGGCCTGTGCCTCTCTAAGACCACTGCCCAAAAGAACGAGCAGTAGCTCCTTCAACAGCTGTGACAAGAAGGCTGGAGTGCAACTGTCCATGCCCTGCAGATTCATCACCTTACTATACCTAGTTAGGAAGAAGCCTTCTTCCCCTTGGAACATGAGGTTGCAAAGGTGGTCTAAGTTCCAAAGCTGGTGTTGCAAAAATTGTGTGACACGGGTTGACAGATGCCCCCCAACAAAAAGGGCGTGGATGAGATGGCCCCATAGCCTATCTGCACGCTCCAAAAACTCCCTGACTGCTACCATATCCCAAGCCCAGCATCCAGGTCCAGTGTAAATTCTTCATTCTAGCCCCATTCCTCTGAGTGCCCCTCCATCGCTGATCCACCATCAACCCTTTCATCCTCCCTCACCTCATCTCACCAGGGCCAAACATGTACAGCAGGAGTCAAATCACGCTATCTGGCACATCTCACACCTACTGCTGAAGGTCCCTTGAATTCTTCCCAGTCCTCTACCATAGAACATATTGGGAGTATGCCCATCATCCCTGGCAGCATGTGTCGGTTCAAGAGTAGGGGTCGTCAGAGTCATGGAAAGGGAAAACATAGATACTCAAACCCCAACTTGATATGACCAATGAATGAAACCTCCAGAGTCGGCTGAATTTACTGTTACAAATAAAGAACTCCTGATATCATGAATTTGCACTACCATGTCCAAACTTTTACTGGGACTGTGAACTACAGGGCACTAGAGCCAGGTCTGAGAGTTTGGAATGCCAAAGCTTTGGCTAGCCAATAGCACCCTCAAATTCCAGCCTTTCTGATTAGAACGATGGTCTTCCCCACAATAGTTGTTAGCCCCTTATTGGGCTTCCTTTGGTTCTTTGATCTGACCACAAAGCCCTGTTGGCCCTGACAACCTTATGTAATTAAGCTCTGTTTGCACTGTGAAATGTTGACCTTTCTGATGGTCTTCCTCACATAAGTCTATTTTTTGGCCTCCTTTGGTTCTTTGATCCCACCCTGAAGTCTTGTTGGGCCCTAATGTGTATATAACATCGGAACTTGGTTTTTTGATCTAATACAGCTGAGTCACACAGTCAGCATCAATATTTCCCTGACTTTCTAATGATGCCCAGCCGAGCTTACCCTGATGATCATTCTGACAAGCCTGATCAATTAACACTATCTGAATTCGTGGAGGAAGCTGCAGGGTACTACCAAAGAATGAGGCATGGTCGGAACAATGAACTCAAGTTTCTCAAGTTCATTCTAGCTGGCCAGCATGGTTTGCAGCTAGAAACCCAAGATATTATCATCGTCAACATGATGCAAGGCCAACCAGATATCCACAACATCACAATGACTTGCGATTTCAATTTATTGATCAGAATGACCAAGACCCTCCCCTACTGGATTGCCCTTACAGTCTGGCCTGTACCCTCCTTCAGGGACATGCTTGTTATGAACAACCACGTCAATTCTCTTGCCATAGATGAGCATGTAGGTCCTCCAATCCTATGCATGCAGTCCTATACAGATTTTCATTCTGAGCAGAATAACAGTGTTTACATTCCCATGCACACTATCTTCAATGTAGACCTCGGAAAGGTCATAAATTGGTCTGCCGTCTGTGTATTCTTTCCTCAAATGTATCAGAGAGCAGAATCCAAGAAAATCCCAATGACAGATCTGTAGTTGATATATAACAAGTGTCTCTGTCCCCTCATCCTATATCTCATGCCCAACCAAGGGAGTCATTGGCCTCAGGACTACAAGTCTGCGGTGGAAACCAGCCGAGATCATGCAGGTCATCTCCACCTCTCATCTCTTGATATATCTGTACATTTTTTTAACAAATTCTCCTGCTTGTACTTGGAGCGGATTCAAACGCTCCATCCCTATTTCCGTGATGCCTATTTTGGTCATGAACTGCATGGTTGAAAGGGGGCGATGGTCCACAATCTGGATGGTACTGATAAAGAGCATGGAGAGGATGGTCAGCATGGTCCTATCTATAAGCATGTCAATGCTTTGGAGGTTCTGACCAGAGTTCTGGACTTGGGTTTGATCAACTGGGACCAATGGTTGGTTGACATTGGGTTGGAATTCGGAATCCCTGGAAAGGTCATTACCTGGCAAACCCACAGCCACAAAGCCCTTGTTCAATACCTTCTTCCTGACCTTGAGAATGTTAAAGAGGTGCTTCGCAACAACCGGCATTACTTTATCAACAACCAGATGCCTCTCAAGGACCTTGCCACCTTCCACTGGACTCTGCATACACACTCTGAGGTCATTCACTGCATTCAGGCCTATACTACAGAAAAGGCTGTCTCATATCAGCTCCACCAAGGCATCTTTTCCTACAGGAAGCCTTCGGAACTGCTTGCCAATTGGGTCTGCCAGAAGCTCAAGCAAGATCTTGAGTAGCAGAGAGAGATCCTTTATGCTTGCACTGGAGACGCTGAGAGAAGGGGCAATAGATCTAGACTGCAAGAAGGCTGTGCAAGGCTGGAAGTCTGAGTTTCCTTGGTGCATGTACACAATGTGTTGACCCAATTCTCCCCTCCGACTCATCAATCATACCATGGTCCAAATCCCTGCTAACAATTAGTGGTCAGTGAATCTCTTACTTTCCATTGAGAGACCAAACTCATTATAGACTCTCCATTCTTCTCTGCAGGTATTTGAAATTCCTCTGCCTCACTGCAGTCTACATTGTCATTTTCAATTTTTCTGACATCCCATCCATGAATCACTCTTCTGAGAGCACTCTTGCTCTCAGCGCCATGGTCATCTGGATTCTCAATGGGGTACATTGCACCCCAGACTACCATCTGCATAACCTGGCCAAGCAGACCTGTCCTAAGGTCCTCAAGGACCCAAACACTGATCCCAAGGATCCAAATTCTCACATCCAACCCCTTATGTATAAAGCTGAAGTGTATTTCCTATGTGACATGGTATGGGACACAAGCACACATGTCTATCAGATTACATATTCCAAGACCTATGAATCCAATATGATCCCTCAAGCATATGAAAAAGGCACAATGAATGAGCTTCATTACATAGTTGGAGTTGCCATGCTCCAACCGGCCCACAGACAATCGCATGCCCAATGCACCAACAACCGTACCTCAAATCAAACCATCAAAGTTTGTTCCATCCAGCCTCAAGAGCAACCTCTCCTGGAGATTGAACACTCTCTTGACCACCTTCCTCTTCCTCTTCCTGTTCATCCTCAGGGTCCTGATGTCAACTATTTTCATCAACATGGCAGGGGAAATTGTCCCCCTGTTCCTCCTGATGATGATGTAGAACCAGAGCCTGAGAATCCCCTGAAGAGCCATGTTCAGCTTATCTTGGAGCAAATGTTCTATATCATCCTTCAAGAATCCCCAAACTGCAAGAGCCACTCCCAGGGACCATGGACCAACATCCCTCTCACTCTCAGAGAAAAGCATGCGACAGAAAATCTCTATCTACGCCTCAAATTCCCCTTTGATGCCATCCAGTACATACTTTGTACCCCAGAGCTGTGGCTCAAATAGTTCGATCACTTTTTCCCTCTCACCATTCCTACACACCCCCTTCAGAACTTCAGGAAGTGCTGCTATTTCAATTCATACCTCTTTCTTATACAACAACTTCCTCTATGAAGGCTGGCCTGGGTTTGTGCTGAGCTCCAAACGAAATTCAATTCGCTTGCCTGGGTTCCACATACCAAATCCGATCGCATGTGGTGTACCAGAAAAATGCATTCTTCCAGATGGCAATCTCTTCCAGCTAGGGGTGTGAAAGGGCCAAAAGTCACCATCAATCCTGCCATCCACCAAGCTCTTCATGGCCGACCTAGGATTCGCCCACCTCCAAGAGTGGATGAACTTGTGCCCCATCTAGGAGAAGGAGATGATGATAGTCTCATCGAGGATGGCACCAATGATGGGAATGAAACCCATTCTGATGACCCTTAACTTCCTCAGGCCCACCCAGTCAGCCAGAATTATCACTCCTTCTGATGTTCTGAAGATATCAGAACCTGGAATAGAGGAATTGCCTGAGGATGTTGAGGAAGACTGGTAGTGGGCTTATATGGGATACATTCAATTGTGCATAGATATTTGATTCATACCTGTATATAAGTTGTCGGTTCAAAATTCTAGACCCACTTCCAGTCCTTAGGTGCTTCCGGTGCTTCCAGTAGTCCCCAGGTGCGAGGGCCAAACCCAAAGGGCGGAAACCAACCTCCCAAGTTTGGAAAATCTATGGGACAAGGTTTATGGTCCTCTGACCAGCCTGTAGACAGTGTCATTTCCACCACAAATACTAAGTTGTATACTATCATCAATGGGCATTGGGTTTCATCGTTTATCCAAACATTTCAAAGATAACAGTGGCATACTTTCTCATGTTTGATATGCAGGCAAGCCTGTATGAATGCTGGATGCACCC
Source organism: Boletus rex-veris (assembly GCA_038088795.1). Taxonomy (NCBI): domain Eukaryota; kingdom Fungi; phylum Basidiomycota; class Agaricomycetes; order Boletales; family Boletaceae; genus Boletus; species Boletus rex-veris. The sequence continues at coordinate 7,924 of JBBPJQ010000594.1, forward strand.
CACATGCAACTTGATCATCAAAGGCTATGTTCCACTGCTCTCTACCTCTCTCGTTCTGGATACCCATTGCTTCTGTAATGTGGTGATTGGACTAAAATACCTTTTCAAGTTCATAATGATGACCATATTAACTAGCTTGTTGTTGTATTTAGATCGCATCAATTTCTTAGGTAATACCCTATCCATTCTCTTCATTGGATATTTTAACAGAGCAGTAGCCTTGAAACCTATGAAGTCATGCCTGTCATCAAATGCTCTTTCCTTGCTAATAATCCTCATACCCAGTCCATATTATCAGCCATCTTGAATGCAAAAGGCATTGTTGTCATAACTGATAGGAATCTGACGCAGTCTTTCCCTTTTTTTTCCTTGCCTTGTAGGAGCAGGCATTTCGGTTGCTTCAGGAATACCAGACTTCTGAAGCAAGGGGGATATTCCGGGAGTTCTAGAGCTATCTAAAAAGAGGTTGAAAGACATGTTCCACAATTCAATGATCACAGCAAGTCTTACAATATCAATATGACATGGAATGACTGAATTTTATTGTTTGTTTTATAGAATGACCATCAAAGACCACTATTTAGCCGGTTTATCATGATCATGGCTCGACTGGCTGAGAAAGCTCAGCCAATGGCATTCCATAACCTTTTGAAAATATTGAATGACTGAGGGACATTAGTCTGGGTGTATACACAGAACATCGATGGCCTGGAACTTAAAGCAGGCTTAACGACATATCACTGGATCCATGGAGAAAATCAACCCACATTTCCTAATTAGTACTATCACCCCTAATTTATTCAGAATTTCTAGCAATTTATTTCAATTTTATTCACTCATATAGATTTGATGACATTTATATGGGTCTAATAATGACATGTCAGTTTGAAATAGGTGTATCCCTTGATGATGTGGACCGATTTGGGTGAATATTAGGTCCACAGAACCCCCTGAGTCTGTACTACAATCTGTGTGACTACTGCAAAGCGTGATTCCCACGGGATAGGGGTCACACGACCAGTTCTTCAAAAGACCAGTTGCAATCAGTTGCAACTGATTGTAGGACTCATTTGGACCAGTTTTTTTCGGTCCAGTTGCAGGTTGCAGGTCCCTGGGACCTTCCCAGGACCGGTTTCGGTCCAGTTGCCTAATTAGGAAGGTCAAAAACTGGACTGGACTGGACTTTTAAACACTATGTGTCATGCATAGAAACATTTGAACCTATCTTTCAGAAGAATGAATTACACAAGGGTGAACCTGGAGTGAAAAGCAAGAAACAGGAATTTCTGATGCTGATGAAGAAAGGCGAGGACACTTGTGAAGTAGACCTAGCATGTAGCACAGTAAAACAACCTAAGACTATTTGTTTGTTGCGTCCATTTACCTTTACCTTCACTCTTGGGGTATATATACTTTTTTTTTTTAGTTTCAGAAACCCTTCAGCTCAGAGGTCATATTTGGATGACAGGATCCAGATTAAGTCTCTAAATCCAATACCTGGCACCAAATATATGATTTTCAGGGCAAGCCGCATGGCTGCATGGAAAAACCTTTTTGGAGTAACCCCAAAAGGCATCTCATTTGCCATAGAATGTAGGTTCTGATCCTGGTGAAGATTGTATTATATTCTTCATACCCTACACAAGATGTGATACAAATAGGTCCTTGCATTGGATGGTTCAGCAGAACAGAGGAAAGTATACAAAGGTTTCAGCACAATATATAATATGCTTCAGTACATCAGCCTTGAACTGGTGACCACACCTGATGAAGTGATCTGGTCAGCTTTACCTGAATTTACGAGCTTCGTGTATTGACCATATTTGACACTTACCCTTTTGAAATGGGGGGGTCCATGCCTGGGCTTCCCAGTTGGCCCCTAGGCATTCTGACTTCGGAAGCACCGGAATGCTCTAGGGGACATTTGCATCTCTTGCTGTCACCACACGCACTCTCCCTCACATCCACCCTCACCATCCTCGCCCTCATATCCTTGTGTCGCCCTCACGTTACATGTGCTGCTGTGGCATGTGCTTACCCCACCCCACCTCCATTTGTCACCACCTACATCAGAGCAAATGGAGTAGCTACCATGCTCATGTGTGTCACATGCGTGCTCTTGCCCACTCACCCTCCTCCACATGCATATGAGCATGCATACATTGCAGTTGACATCGAGCTATCAATAGAATACACTGGAAATGCCAATGCTGACAGTACCCCTTTTAGGTCAGTTTCACATTGACAAATCTTAAAGGGTCTAAAAAGTCCAAGATCTGGTGCTACTTGACACAAACACATTTCACATCTCGACCCATAGGAAACAAATGGCTCAGCTTTCTCAAGGAGCTCTCCAAGGACAAGGACTCTTGGTGGATATCTCTGACATTGGAGGGGGGGCATCCATTCTGTACATTTTGCATGGTGGCATGCAACCTTCACTGCCTGCAGTGGGCCACTTTGCATACAAACTTTCAACAATGAGCTTTGAATTGTATTATTTCAGCGGTTGGAGGAACCTGACGGTTGCTGATGTGGAATCTGGGGTGTGCCACCCTGAAGGCCTGCCATCTACCTTGGACTTCACAAGTGGCAGGATACCATTCTGGTGCCTAACTCTAGATTTCCAGGGGCAGCTTCCATGTGATTTCCAGACAATCCAATTACTGCTCACTCACTTTCAAAATACCTTTGATCCCTGGGAATTTAACATTCATGCCATGCCTATGGCCTTTTTCACGACATCAGAAGAACTCAGCTGGGCTGACGATTCCGATGCCTTGAGAATGGATAAAGCGGATGTGGTAGGAATACACATTCCTCAAGGTATCATTGATCCCCATCTGATGCTACCTTTAGTCCTGCCCTGCATTTCAACCACCTGGGTCTCTGGAAGAATTGGGACCCCCGAGCCACATGCATTGACCTTGGAAAAGTGGGGAACTAGGTATGCAGATGCAGAAACTAGCACGCAAGACCTATCTGAATAAAAGAGTGCTCAAGAAGTCGTGCTGGAGAAGAAAGTCGAGTACTGACAACTGGAGGTCCAGATGTGGCAGGAACATGCAGGCAAATTACAAGAACATATACATAAGGCAGAGGCAAGGTGTGATGAAGCATTGCTTCCAGAGGAACAAGTGCAGTGGATGAGAATAGGGGCAGAGCAATGCCTGAAGGACTTAGAGGCAGAAAATACCATGCTGATGAAACAGAAGAACGAGGCCCACATCAGGGAGGTACTGTGGCTGACCCAAGAAAAGTCCAACAGCAGTTTCCGGTTGATAGGCAGGGTTGAAGAAATGACTCAGATGCTAAAGGATTTATACGAGTGTGCCATGTAAGTTCTCAGGTTTTCCCTGGGTGTGTAGTTTTGGGGCTGATGGAACATGTCCCTTAGTTGCTTCAGCACCATGTGGGTATCAACATTCTGGATCTGTGTGAGCATCGCCCACTAAAACTTGGAAAGGGAGGTTCTGTTGACCATGCACTGTGGACACATGATGTGTGCTGAATGTGGGGTCAGGACATGGCTAAGTGAAGCATTGAAAGCACCCTGCCACCAAAATGAACTTGATCTGTCCAAGACAAGGTGTCCCATGTGCCGCCAGCCCTATCCAAGAATTGCAACAATAATCACTCAGGATTACCTTGGTTGCCATATGCTTGAACGGTGTCCCTCAAGTCTCCCATTCATCCATAATGTCAATGTCGATGCTATCATATCAGATATTCATCAGAATCTGCAAACTGTGGTGCAGAAGCTCCAGGAAGAAATTCCAGGAGATGGTCAGGTAATGGAATGGATAAGAAAGTATGCAAATACGGACACAATGGAGATTTATGATCACCTCGAGAGGGCTAAGTAAGTCCTCAAACTCTGAATTGTAGAGATACTCTTGCATGTTAACCTGCAATATGTACTTCATAGACAGTGACGGGATACATGGAATATGTTCAAGGTCACATTCAGCAAGAAAACTGGTTAAATAACATTCGAGAATTCAAAACTCCTGGACTCACAATGGCCCCAGGCAATGCAGAACAGAGAATTCAGAGAGAGCTTTCAGTGATTATGTGTAGCTTGTATTAGAAACTAGATGTATACCACAGGATACAAAGCTGGACCGATTCTCAAATCTTGAGCGAAAGACAACCCAGACTTCCGGACCTTTCCAACCTTTTCGAATGGAACAGGGGCCAGAGTGCTGGATCAGGTATGTGGAGACTGGGCAACCTACAGCTGATCAAGCAAGGCAAAAAGGCCACTATAACAATCCCTCAGTTTTTAGTGAGCTGTCTTGGTTTGCCTGGATCACTACCAGAGTGTCTTAGCCGGGATCCTGGAAAGGCCGGAACAGGGGAGTGTGGCAAATAGTAATCCGGAGACCCAGGTAGTTCGATCCTGGTCTGAATGTTTGGTTCTTGGGAATGATCAGGCTTTATCCATTCCATCTCAAGACCTCATCAAGTCATCAAAGCATTCCCCACAAGCCCCCATATGCATGGGCCTTTGGAGTACCTCTGTGAGAGCATAATGGTGGACAAATAAAGGGCCAAGGCTAAGTCAGATGTGTATACCCAAGTCCTTCTTCACATTGCAATTCAGAATAGATACCATTATTATACTGTGGATAGATATATACAAGGAAACAATGGATATGAAGAAATTGCTTGTGCTCAGCAAAGCTCTGATATGTTCAAATTTTCACTACACCTATTGAATGAATAACAAGCTTGAAACGGGGTTGGTTGCTGCACATAAACTTCATGGCCAGAACTTGTAGAAAGTGTGGGGTGTGCTGTCAATGCAGGAAACACAGGGGGATCTCCTCGATGTGGTTGGCATGCTCGTTCCTCGCCCTCATTGAGCATGTATGGTTGGGCGATGATCCGTTTTAAGTAAGGTAAGAGTCTTAGTCCCTCACTTTGGCAAGGCAATGCCAGAGAGCTGCAAACAAAGTGAGAGTGGAAACAATAATAATAGGAATTAACTTATGACACAGTTGAGTCTGCATAGATGGACTAGTGACATCAGTAGCCCATATCCCTTTGATTTTGCATCTGCTTGTTGATGACTTCCCAGTTATTGTCCAGTAATGCTTGAAGGTACTCAGCATTGTATTCTTGCATGGAATAGAGTCGGAGATGTCGAGGACAATCATGCAAACATAATGAGCAGCTTCAGTTAACATGATCAGATCAATAGAGTCACAAAGGAATGGAGAACATACCATATGAACAACTGATTGAACTCATCCGTTTTGTATATAAGTTGTCCATGGCAGTGTCTTGCATTGGAGCATTGGCTCAGGGTAGATTCTAGGAGCTGAATGAGCTCCAGAACTATGGCAGGGCAGCTATAACTCCCCTTCGAGCAAATGGCCACCACGTATGAATGAGTAGGTGGAGAATAATCTCAGACTCACTCGGGGGTGGCCAAGAAGGACTTACGGTAAGAGTTTCCCAAGATGGGGTGTAGGGGATCTACATTGCCCTTGGCATCTGGGTGATTGTAGAGAAAGCTAGACAATTGGCCAAAACAGGTGATGGCTGGAACAGTTCACATTCCCCAAGCTTTCATGCCTGAAAAGCTCATCTTGCCCTACAAAGTCAGAAAAGCCATTTCCTCTGTTTTCGATCGTTCTGGTTTTGGTTCCTTTCCGTTAGGCATGGGGGGTGACTTTTAAGCATACATTGTAAGATCAAGGGCGACTCTCCAGGTGCAGCCAACTTCTCCCATATATGTCAGACATTGATCTAACTGCATTTTTCATCATCTAGTGTCTACTCTGCTGGACTGGTTGGTATGTTGAATTTCGCTGCATAATTACCAATGTACACCCGTCGCAGCATCCAATGCATGGAGGCTCACTCTGAAGCATGGTCTGGGCTGCCAAGTCGACACCCGGGGCTCCATTGTATGTGGTGATCGGTATTGGTGGAAGGTTGGGGTGAAAAACCTTGAAAAGGGCTCTTTTAATGTTTCTGGGCTTTCCAGGATCCCAGCTAAGAAATGCCCATAGCAATCCAAGACATCCTGCCAAAAACTGAGGGGAAGGTTATAGTGATCATTTTGTATCACTTGGTCAATTGTAGATCACTTGGTCTCTGCATACCTGATCCAGCTCCCCCCTCATTCAGTTCAGAAAGATTGGAAGAGTCGGGAGGTCTGATCAAGGTTCAAGAATCAGTCCAGCTTTGTATCCTATGGTATACATCTAGTTTCTAGTACAAATTACACATAATCTCTGAAAGCTCTCTGAATTCTCAGTTCTGCATTGCCTGCTGCCATTGTGAGTCCAGGAGTGCTGCATTCTCAAATATCATTTGACCAGAATTCTTGCTGAATGTGACCTTGAACAGTTTCCATGTATTCTGTCACTGTCTATGAAGTACATATTGCAGATTAACATCTCTACATTTCAGAGTTCAAGTACTTACTCGGCCCTTTTGAGATGATCGTGAATCTCAATTGCGTCCACATTTCCATACTTTCTTGTCCATTCCTCTACCTGACCATCTCCTGGCTTTTCTTCCCAGAGCTTCTGCACTGCGGTTTTGCAGATTCTGATGAATATCTGATATTGTAGCATCAATGTTGATGTTGTGGATGAATGGCCCTGACACCATTCAAGTGTAGGACAACTATGTTGATCCTGTGCAATTATTGTTGCAATTCTTGGATAGAGCTGGCAGCACATGGGACACTTTGTCCTGGACAGACCGAGTTCACATTGGTGGCGGGATGCCTTCAATGCTTCACTTAGCCAAGTCCTGACCCCACATTTGGCACACATTGTGTGCCCACAACGTATGGTCAACAGAACCTCCCTTTCCAAGTTTCAGTGGGCGGCGGCCACACAGATCCAGAATGTTGATACTCACATGATGCTGAAGCAGATAAGGGACACATTCCATCAGCCCTGAAACCACACACCCAGGAAAACCTGGGGACTCACATGGAACACTTGGACAACTCCCTCAGCATCTGAGTCATTTCTTTAATCCCACCTATCAACCAGAACCTATCATTTGACTTTTCTTGGATCTGTTGGGTCACCTGGGCCTTGTTCTTTTGTTTCAGATCCTCCATCAACATGGTATTTTCTGCCTTCAAGTTCTTCAGGTGTTGCTCTGCCCCCATTCTCATCCACTGTGCTCATTCCTCTTAAAGCAATGCTTCATTACACATTGCCTCCACCTCATGCACATGTTCCTGTAACTTATGCACATGTTCCCACCACATCTGGACCTCCAGTTGCCAGTACCCGACTTTCTTCTCCAGCAGGGCTTCTTGAGCACTCTTTTGTTCAGTTATGTCTTGCATGCTAGTTGCAGCATCTGCATACCTACCCCCCACTCTTCTGAGGTCAATGTGCGCGACTCAGGTGGCTGAAATGCAGGGCAGGACTAAAGGTACATCAGACAGGGATCAACAATAACTTGAGGAATGTGTATTCCTACTACTGCATCTGCTCCATCCATTCTCAAGGCATTGGAATTGTCTGTCTGGTTGAGTTCTTCCAATGCCGTGGAAAAGGCCATAGGCAAGATATAAACATTAAATTCTCAGAGATCAAAGGTATTTTGAAAATGGGTGAGCAGTGATTGGATTGTCATGAAGTTGCATGTAAGCCACTCCTGGAAATCTAGAGTTGGGCACCAGAATGGTATCCTGCCACCTGTGAAGTCCAAGGTAGATGGCAGGCCTTCAGGATGGCACACCCCAGATTCCACATCAGCAACCATCAGGTTCCTCCAACCACTGGGATAATATAATTTGAAGCTCATTGTAGAAATTTTGTATGCAAAGTGGCCCACCACAGGCAGTGAAGGTCACATGCCACCATGCAAAATGTACAGAATGGATGCCCTCCCTCCAATGTCAGGGATATCCACTGAGAGTCCTTCTCCTTGGAGAGCTCCTTGAGAAAGCTGAGTGATACAAGCCATTTGTTTCCTATGGGTTGAAATGTGAAATGTGTTTGGGTCAAGTTGGGCACCAGATCTCGGACCTTTTAGACCCAGGCTTGTTGATGTAAAACTGACCTAATTGATGTCAGCATTTTACAGTGTATTCTATTGATGGCTCGATGCCACCTGCAAGACCCCCAAAACCTAACACACAGAAAGCAAGTCTGCATGTGTACATGTACTCATGTGCATGTGAAGGCCAGAATTGGGCAAGGGCACATGCATGATGCATTCTGCCATGGGCAGCAACCGGTGGAAGTAGGCCTGGGTGGGCAAGTGTGTGCCCGACACAAGGCCCCAGCGAGGGGGATACATGGGTGGTGAGGGCAACTGTGGACATGCATGTGAGCACGCATGCACATGTGGACTCACTATCTATGTGAGTATGTGCACTCATGTGCATGTGGAAGCAAGGTTGGGTGGGCCAAAGCACTGACGTGCGTGGTAATGAATGGATTGGAAGACCATACATGCAGATACACACAGACTCACTGTCTGCCTGCTCGCATATTGTTGTTGTTGCATCATCATGAGGATGAGGGAGAGGGGAGTGAGAGTGCACATGCACATTGCCGTTGCATTGGTTGCCATCATTATTGTGTGAGGACAAGGGAGAGGGAGAGGGAGCGTTGTTGAGAGGGTGAGGGTGAGGGCACCTACAATATATCATTGGGTCATTGGGTCATAGCCATCATCCTTGCAATGTATGTCAGTTGCATATGGGATGCTTAGGTTAAGATTCTTATTGAACAGAGAGTATGTACAAGAAAAATGACTGTTTTATGACCCTGATGGTAGATTGGAATGTGTAGCGCCAGCCTTCTGACCTCAGCTAAGAATGTTTCAGTTCACAGGGACATGAAATTGATCGCTGTTATGTTGCAAGCAAGGCCATCACCTCACATTGTTCTTGCGCGATTCTGGAACAATTTCACCTCTACAGTGTTTGCTAGCACTGGCCATTTCCTAAGCGATAATCAAATCGATGAAAGACAAGCCTTGATCATATTGTGGTCGAACATTTCTAGAAGGATGTGGTCATTCAGACTTGCTGTTCAGCAACTTTCCACAGCAGCCGCTTTCAAGAGAAATCATGTATGTAGGTCTTATAGTCAGGTCAGTGGCATATGAAGATTCATTTTAGCAAAGGTGAGCTTTCGCCCATGTCCAACTTTACTGCCTCTTCATATTCACATAACACTGCAGGACGTCCCACTAGAATTGGTTCCGGAAGTCTCTGAGAGCACCAGAAAGTGCTCAGAATGATCTGAGATGCCAGGAAATTGGGGAAACAGTTTTATCCACACCATGATCCATTCTAAGCTACGGAGGGTTATATACAACACCCCATCTAGTTGTGTGGATTACCAGAGTTGCACCATGGGTTATGGAGGCTACATACAACCATGGCATTAGAGTATATTACATTTGTACAAGATAGAGATTGAAATACTATGGTACAAGGGGCAAGTAAGCAATACAGTCAGCCAGCATACTTGCCGCTTGTGCTACCTCAGAATTGACTGGCAATGAGAGCTCCAAGTGCATAAGATGCCATAGTGCAAGTTGAGATCCAGATGTATCCACCAGAAAGGCTGGGATTTCCCTCATCAACCTGACATCTGACTTGCGATTGGGCTGACCCTCCAGCAGCTGCAGAAAGTATAGGATGTGGTAATCCAACAGTCTCTCGACCTCCTTTCAGAAGTCTTCTGGAAGAGAGATGGCTAGTTCAAGCCCTGTTGTAACATTAGGTACTTGGACAATATTTGACTTGGGTGTGGAAATATGAGCACAATGTCAAGGTTGAAAGCTGTTTTACTCACCCCTGGTATTCCTGAGATTTGGCTTAGATTAGACCCTGTAGATAGGGGTTTGTGGAGAGAAGTCATAGAACTATTATTTGAGGCCTTTGGTTGGCAACACCACCTTCCTTACTCCAGTTGGCAAGAAGTCCAGTATGACATGAGAAAGTTGTCAGAGTCCATTATTTGTTTATATTTCACCTGGGTAAAGGGTTGCATAATCTAAATCTTCTCCACCTTGTATTCTAGTTGGATTGAGCACCAGAGGGGAACGACCCCAATCTGAATCAAGAATGCTGCCATGTAGCACCCTGACTGTGGGTCTCAAAAGCTCTCTCCTGATTTGCCAATTGATCTATCCTGCAGGACAGTATATAAACATCCAGTACTTCTAATCTTTGTCCTTGGTATGCGGAGCAGGAAGGGTGAGAAATTTGGATATGAGAACCAGCCACAAGACAGACCATTATTTTCTGATTCTGCATAGGAACAAGGGAAAGAGAAAGAGTCCAGCCACGAGGGCAATCCATAGGACGAGCCTTCTTTTTCAGGTTCTGTACCAGAGCAAGGGGAGGAGGGAAACCCAGCATCAGGGGACCAACCACATAATGTGTTGTTGTCTTCATCTGGCTCTGTTATGCACATGGGCAAAAATGAAGAAATGAAATAGTCATTATGGGTGCATGACTCATTTCCCTACACAGTCGAAAACATGCTAAATTGTTAATGACAAGGTAGATATTCTAGCGAAGCTTTCAACTACTCCCCTGGCTTCTATACAAATATAATATACCACAGGGGCCATGAATGGAGAACCTAAAACAAGTGTTCATCAGTGAATGACAATGTCATCGAATAGAGTGGGCCAATCTCATTGTAAGTTCCTCCTTCTCCAACTCAGGTTAGTGCTCACAGAAGTCGCAGACCATCAGATCCATCAGCTACTATTTGCACTGTGGATCAACTATTGGATCACAGTGCAAAACATGTTTGTAAGTGGGACAGGATTTTGCATAACCATCTGGGTACTTACATTATTGTAGCATTTACTTCCCAAAGAATGGTGACATTGTGTCCCCATGTTCATCTATTCTTGTGACAGTCAAACAGCGCAATGGTGAGAGCAGTGATACATACATTAGTATTAAGGGTCCTTGGCCCTCTTTGTGTAAGCAGGCGACTTCTGTCAATGAACCTGATTAATCATTGTATGTCTATAGTTGATGACAGGAGCCCTGAACGAGCTGAAAGACGCAACAAATCACGGTCATAGTGCCCTTTCATGTTAGCAGTGAAGGATGGGGGAAAACAAGACCTGGAGCATTCAGTTGCAGAGTTTGAGCGGGTGCTCACATCACAAAAACTGCAAAATTATTATAATCCAAAGTGAGCCAAAGCATTGCTGCAGATGATTGTAATTGATTATGATGCAAGGTCGAATGACGTCGGCATGATCATAATGTATGAGAAGATGATACTGGCACATTATGAAGTCTTATATACTAGTCCGAGTCATACAAGCCTGACTCAGGTCGAGGCAATGTGGACTGGCCAATTTGTGAGTGACTACAGAGCCCAAACAGAGCCACATAGTATGATTGGAATTGGCAATATAATCTCCGATGTTATCTCTGCCTCCTTGATCCACTACCTCCACTATGTCACTGCTTCCGAGTTCATGGCTCCTCATGCTGATGGCGAAAAGTCTCAAGATAATCCAAGTAAGTGCCTTTAATTATCAGCAGATAGGACTACAGTGGCTCAAAAAACTGTCCCAATGTTTGCATGTTTTTCACTAAACATGATAACCCCCAATACCCCCTAACCCTCACCCTAACATATGAGTGTATGAAATAATGTACTTACTCTTGGCTTTCTATGGGCCCAAGGGTCAAGTGATTTGAATAGAATTTGATGCAATGGCAGCCATTTCAAAATAACAGCTCATTGGGACAGTTTTTTGACTTTGAATTCTTATTACATATATCAGACCCTGGAATGCTGTAAGATGGTGACATACCTTAGGTAATTAATATATTATATCACCATTATGTAATTAATTATTCTACAACATATATAAACCCTGCCATCACAAATGAATTCCCTCATTCTCACCATGAAACATCTCTCTGCTCCTTAAAGAGACAACATCATTTCTCTTGCTTCTCTTGATCTTTCCTGCAGGAAAATTGCATCCCATACTGGCATAGGGAAGTCTACTGTGGCCGGGTCCTTCAGGAAATCCAACCAGAGAAGGAAAACCATCATGGTGGTTGTCCTTCCAAACTCTCTTCTATCAATAAATGTGCTATTATCCAGAGAATCCTTACTGGAAAGGCCAGCAATGCTGTTGAACCAGGCCACTCATTTCATTAATACCAGCATCAGCACTCCTGTCTGCCCACAGACAGTGAGAAATACCCTCAGGGAGGCCTCTCTAAAGGCTGTGGTAAAGAAGAAAAAA
>JBBPJQ010000595.1:0-20152 GCA_038088795.1 Boletus rex-veris
CTCATAGTGCTGGTACAGGGAGGAGAGCCCTCAAGAGAGCCCGTGTAGCAGAAGACGAATAGGTGGCGTCCATCTCACCCCGCTTGCAATATTGTTGTACTCAAGTGCATTATTATCAAACAATACATTGGTGTTCATCTCGCAGCCCGTCACTGGCGCGCCATCAAACATGACCATTAAACTGGTTGCGATTCGGTATGTGCAGTCTTGCTTCATCCAAAGCTTATATTTCGAGCCTATTGAAAAGTTTTTTGACGTCCCCTTCTTCCATACCGGCGCCATCAGGGTCGACGGCCTCGATGCATCGAACGACGGCGATTGTCTGCTTTACCCCTTTTGCGCTGATCCAGGTCCTACCATTCATGCCAACAGCCACCTCGAGTGGAAAGCGTGAACCTAGAAAGGGGAGTAAAAAGTGTTTTGGGTCCAACAAACTGCAGATGTCGTCAGTCTCGGGTACTACCTTGGATCAAGTAAAGTACTGACAGTCGACTCATGCGTAAACTACATTGCATAACGAATCCACCACTGAGCTCGCCGAAACCTTCCGCCTTGTGCGTTTGAGCATCGAAACACTCCAATTCAGGCTCCATATCCTTGTGCGCGAGGGACACGCGAGCGTAAACCAAAGCTCCGACCTGCAAAACAGATTGATTGGATAAGAGACAGACAGACTGAAAAGCGTACTTTGAGGTTGGGTTTACTCCTCTTGGTAGCACCTTCGAATGCGAGGCCGTCGAGCAGCGCAGGATGTGCAGAGCCAATGTCGACTCGCCAGCCGTCGCCGCTGCGACCGAGGACGATGCCGATCACGCTCTCCTGGGGTGCTGGAACATACTGAGTGAAGAAGATGGTATGTACAGCGACGAGGCGCGAATACGACTCACGCGCCGTGCATTGCACTCCACCCACCACCGACTTTTATTCGCAGAGTGATCAAGTTGCCCTGCGCGGGTCGATATGATGAGGTGGCTGTTTGGAGGCTGAGCGCGATGGGCAGAGAGCTGTAGCAGACCTGGTCCGAGCTTGAGATTGACGTGTTGTGCAGGGACATGTTCACCGGGTACGACGATGGAAGCCATGAAAAAGGAAGGAGGGACTCAATCCACAACGTCGACAATGGGCACCCCGCTCATGGCTGAGTTCCCTGAACTGTCTCATCTGAGGCACGCCGACCTTGTCTTGGATGTCGTTGACGCTCGCTGACCTCCTCGTTGTGCTAGTCGAACTGATCTCGAGGACCTCATGAACGACCCAGCGTACTTTCAAGCCGTCTTTCATTCCCTTCCGAGGGTCAAGGCTCTCTATCAATCACAAACAGAGCTGGGGATGGCTAACGAGGCGATCGCCCGTCCGTCTCACAAATCCACCGCCGTCGCGTGACTGAGAACATGCCCTGCAGAATCGAATTTGGCGCTGCAAGACCGACTGTACCAGCTGCGGTCTGACACCAAGGACGCATTCGACGAAGCAAAGTCACTCGAGGTACGATGGAAAGAGGTCGAGCGCGAGCAAAAGGAGGTCTACCAAGTGGGTCCGCAGCTCGCCGAGCTCGAGGTTGGTCTGACATGAATGCAGCGCTTCAGTCCTCAGTTCCTTCTCCTACGCCTCCGGCATGCGACGACGGACCATGACAACGCCTCTGAAGCACTTGCATCGTCGTTTGTTCAATCGTCCCCATCCTCTGGGCCCAACGATACGTCGGACGTGGACGAGTTTGTCAGGGAGTTTAGGGAGCTGAGAAAGACGTATCACAAGCGGGTTATGTGGGGAGACAGATGGACTGGAGGCCAAGTAATCTGGAGGGACGAATGACTAGACTAGCTTGTATCGTTACTCCCATGTCGCTGCGTTACTCTGCTCATTACACAGAGCCCCTTCTTCCCCTGGTCAACATCCAGTTTCCGCTCACTGGCATTGATTCCCGTACAGAGCAACTCTACAGGCAAATCGATCCAATTCTCAAGCCCCCGTTCACTGCACACGCTCTCCAGGACGCGCTAACGCTCCTGCAAAATGATGTGGCCCGTGTACACGCCAGCGAACAGCAGCACTCGTCCGAGATGGTACTGCAGGCTGTTCTGGCAAAGATTGCTTTCGGTCTGTACGCGAATGCTCTCGACCTGTACTTGGATCAGGCAAGTGCCGCTCAAGATGACGCAGAGTGGTGGGCCGAAGTCGAACAGTCAAACCGGCTTGCCGCCTTGTACCTCCTCCAGAGTAAGTCTGCAACGGCGTTCGTTTCTCTACCCACGACGGACGTCGAAACATTGACAACCCACCAGCGCTCCCGAAACGGGTTTTGAACTTGCTACGCGTTTTGCGGTCCAGCGACAGTCCACTCCACCTGTCGACGTTCCGCCTTTCCTCTCTCCGTGATGTCTTCTCCACCCTCGGCCGACTGCAACCCAATCCATTCGTGTCTATCCTCTTCCCGCACCTGAAGGGCAACCCTTCTGGCACGTTGACGCGCATTCATCCAGTTTTCTACGTCGACCCACAAAGTTCTGCCTCTACAATTCTCCCCATTCTTCGTGACGCGATCAAACGGCTCGTAAACGGATTTACGTTCGCCCTATACTTCCCTCTCCGTCTTTCGCGTGACGAGTGTCGTTTGAAGCGGCAGGAACACGAGAGAATTCGAAATGACAGCGCAGAAGTGCTTGGAAAGCTTATTGGAATGAGGCCTGCGCTCCTGCGAGCTTTGGCCATCAAGCGCGACAGCTTGTCGACCAAAGGTGCACCCGGTCCTGCTTTTCTCGTCGAGTTCGTGGCGGCGCTGGGTTCTGCGGCCTCGGTCGAACTGTCAGGGGAAAATGTACTAGCCAATTTCAT
The DNA here is from genome assembly GCA_038088795.1 of Boletus rex-veris. Classification (NCBI taxonomy): domain Eukaryota; kingdom Fungi; phylum Basidiomycota; class Agaricomycetes; order Boletales; family Boletaceae; genus Boletus; species Boletus rex-veris. The sequence continues at coordinate 2,836 of JBBPJQ010000595.1, forward strand.
GGCATTGTCCAAGACAGTCTTAGTCACTCGCAGGAAGGAGCATGCGTCTTATCTCGATGACCGGGATCTTCGTCGACCCTCACGATTAACGCTGATGTGGCCGCGTTTGCTACTCCTCCCACCTTTGACTCTTTACTGTGTCAAGACTCTGTACGCTTCTCGAGCCACGCTGACTGATCTGGCAGTGGACACGCTCGAGACGATCCATAATTTCGTCACGGGTTGGCTCTTGGAGCCTCTTCGCGAGGTCTTTAGGACTATACGAGCAGGTGGAGAGGAAGGTGTCATTGTTCGTCGCGAAGCAGTATCCGCTGACCTCAACGTAAGCATTATGCTCCCGCCTTGGCTCGTCGCTCACTGTACCCTTGGATAGTCTCTCGAGCGAATGGCACTCGCACTAGCCCAAGACAAATTAGGTTACACCCAAGCTCAACTGACTGCGCTGTCTAACCAGATACGAATGGGGGATCTCACACCCATCCTGGAGATCTACGAAGACGACATCAAACAACCCTTCAAGTCTGCCATAGCTGGCACTTTATTAAGATCACTGTTCGTGCAAGTACAAAAAGCAAAGGTATGCCCAGAGTTTGTCACTTTGGACTGACTGAACTGACTAGGGCTAGGTTGACATTGACCAAGCCTTGACGGGCATCGACAAATTGCTCAAGTCGCAGGAACTTACGTTTGCATTCGTCGGAGTCGCACCAGCTCTTGCGATCGTGTATGTGGTCGGAGGATCCCTCAAGCAACTCGTGTTTGGCGGACGTCACAGGTATGGCGGTAAACACCGTCAAATGAGTGTTTGGCTCGCGATGAGGTCTGTATCTCTGTGTGACGAGGACGTCAGCTGACTTTCGGACAGGAGGATCGAACGCCTTTTACTTTTTCAACCACACAGAGATGCAGACCAGCCACGCGATGTGGAACCGTCCACAAACTCGATCTCACCGTTGACAACAGGGCTGCTCGTACTGTCATTGACTCATCTCCGCAAGTATGCACTCACGTCGTTGCCTGCACGATCGCGCCTTCGTGAAGGGTTCCTCGAGGATGTGCAGGACATGGAGGACCCCAGTCTAGGTCGGTGGGAGAAGCTGAGGGTGTTGGAAGGGATGTGGAGGAGCTGGGGACGTGAGCTTGGGTGGTATGAGGTCGCTGGTAGCCGTAGTAGGCAAAGCACGTGACCCGTAAAGCGAAGAAATGGGTTGTGCAATGTGAATGCATGTTACCGTCAAGTTATGGGTACACCTATCTGACGTCCTATGGATGGACGGGAACAGGCACAGGCCTCCGCAAGGGTGCCATCGCAAAGCCCCTCGCAATCCCACCAAAGAAAAATCTCAGCGGCCTGGGCAAAGACCGCGATGAGGCCTTCCCCTTCTGGGACCAGTGCGTACTCGTTTTACTCATCCACGCGCATCCAAGTCACCATGATACCCGTAGTCTATTCGCCGCTGCGTCAAAGGCGATCACGACCAAGGTACCGAGCGACGATGAGGACGCAGACGTGTCCAAGGTGACCCCGTTTCCACACCACCTCGTCTTTCGACTCACACCGCTCCCAGGACCACACAGACGATCCACTCACACCCCTCGCACGGACCACGACCGGCATCCTCTCCAACCGACGACCCGTCTCTGGCACGCCCGCCTCCACGTCGGGCATCACCACCCCACGCCCCAATACCGACGCAGACCGAGACGTCTCCAACGCAGGTGCCGAGGGCCGTCTGTCGCTGCTAGCCACCGCCAAGAGAGAGGCTGCGAAACGCGGTCTGTATGCGCGGTTTTTCAGAGGGGCTGTGTTGGGTCCAGACGACGATTCGTGCGGGGATAACGCGTCGCATTCGGTCTCGTTGTCTTGCGAGGCTTCGTCCGTTTCTACGCCTGCATCCGAACGCGTTGGCGATCAAGAAGACGTCGGAGAGATGGAGAAAAGTAAGAAACGGAAGGCGGAAGACAGGGCGGAGACCAAGGAGGAGCGGAGGGAGCGCAAAAGATTGAAAAGAGAACGCAAGGCGGCGAAAGCCGCTAAAAAGGCAACCAAAGGGTGCAAGGTCAAGGTCAAGAAGGACCGGAAAGCCCAAAAATACCAGGACGAGAAGACGCAGTCTGAAGAAAATGAAGCATCCCATATCCGAAGAAAGACTCGCAAACAAGCTCAAAAAGTTGTGACAAGCGATGGACAGGATACACTTTCACATAGACCATCCAGTGACATGGACGCAACCGACGTATTGAACATTGTTCTCACAACCAAAAAGAAGGCAAAACGGAAAGATACCCTATCCTAGACAGTCTTATGTTGCCCTTGTCGTAGTTATGAGCTAGTTGTTGGTTTTGTGTGGAATCATTATTCTACATGGTCCTAAAAGTGACTGAACATGAAACAAGGTTTTGCAGCAAATCAACTGCAGTGGGGGGAATGACTGATGAGTTGATGAATGTGGAACAGAGATAGCAAGTAGACATGTTGTGCCAAAAAGTGGGAATCTGTCATCCTCGGGCACCCCTCCACGCACTCTGCATTGCGATGCGGCGTGCCTGTCCCAGTACCAGTGTCAGCATGAATAGTTGGCAGAAACATGGATCAAGTACCTGATCTAGGGATATCGAGTCTTCTCGCAACTCGACCTTCTGTCTGCCGTCGTCATCGTCGTCATCGTCATCAGCGTCAAGAACCCCCTTTCCACTTGGGTTTCTGATCCCACCAAAGGCAGCCCTGCCGCCTGCCAACGAAAAGGGGGTAGAAGCGACAGCAGTCCCGAACACGCTCGCGTTTGCTGGCGCACCAAAGGCCGCAAAGTCTGTGACGACCTTGCGTGGTGGAGAAGCAGAGGTGATGGGCGACGTAGTCTTGGTTGGTGGTGGTCGTGTGGGAAGATGTGGGGCATAAGAGTACGAATATGAGTTTCGGGTGGAGGCCTGTCGTGCAAGCAGATATTTATCCGTGAACCGTGTGCCATACACCTATCGAACGAGGCGGATCAGTATCAACATCCGCCGAATGAATTGGAAAAAGTATATTTGACGTACCCGCTTGAGCTGGCGTCTAGCCTCGGCCAATGATGAAGCATGCATGAAAACGGATACGTTGTGTGCTGCTTCTGGCGACTCCTTGTAGATACTCTCGATTACCACCTTCTTCGTGCTCTCGTTCCTGAGCAGCAGTTTCTCGTGTAGTTCGCGTGCCACATCATCAACGCTCTCGTTGTTGCCAAGTATCCGTTGTGCAACCGCGTGTCCTACCTCGCGTACGAGTCTTTCCATATCAAGATTCTCGAGCACGCTTCCAACGATTGCATGCGAGAGGAGATCAGCGGTGGTTAAGGGGAGCATAAGACCCGAAGTGATGGTTGTGATGGCTTGATAGAAATCAGTAGCATACTGGGGCTGTGTGTCAGTCCCCGGGCAGCGACATTGGGGTGGAGGGCAAAAAGAATGTGCTCACGGAATAACCACTGAGTGCTGGCTCGCAAGCGACGAAGAACTGAAAGAAGGCGTGATCAATGAATTCTGAGCGGAACGAGGGAATCGCATGTCTTACTAGCGTAATACCGCGGCTCGCCATCATACGCACGATCTGCAATGGATCGTTTCCATCGGGTGAACCTTCGTCAAACCCTGGGTGAACAAAACGCGTCAGGTCTGATTTGGCAAGCTACGCAGCTTGGGCGTACCATCGCCATACTCGCCAATCCCATGTGGAGGCGCATCAGCGATGAGAACCACCATCTTACTTGCATGCTCCCTCCAGTCCATATTCGAAGCCTCCGCGAGGGCAGCTGTGACAGCTTCAGGTCCATCACCGCCGCCAGAAGCATAGAGCCCCGAAAGGTCTCTGTGGACTTTGCTAATGTCTGACGAGAATCCAAAGTTCTTGACGACGAATGTATGATCTTGTGGTGGGTGGTCGCGGAATGCCACAAGACCTACACGCAGGTCTTCGGGGGACTGGAGACGGCCGGACTCGAAGATGTGGGCACAAATTTCTTCTATATTCTTCGTTGCGCCGGAGATGTAGGAACCTTGGCTTCCCGTACAGTCCTGGACGAACACGAGATCGCTATATTGTCGTACCACGACCGCGTACGAGGGTCAGTTTTCCAGCGTGTACACGTGCAGACGAGAGAACGTACAGCATCTTACGGCCCTCGTCATAGTGTTGTTGGGTCTGTGGAGGGGGAAGTTGAGAGGTGTTTGCGTCAAAGTCCATGTCTTCGTCCATGTTGAGTGGGTTGCAATCGATGGCGGGGCTTGTACGTCGTCGTTTTTGTAGCCTGCACGACTTCTGGCAGGCGGCGACCTCAAGGCAATCACGGATCTCACCTGTCGGACCTCGGATCTCCTAAAATGCACTGTCTATACGCTGAATGTAAACTAAATCTACCCGTCAACCTTCCCTTCTACCAAGCAACCATGTAGCCCACGGAGATGTCCATCCAGGCAGGATAGGCCCACCCGGCCTCAAAAAACTACGGTACACCATAACCAACCCTGCGCTGATCCCCCCAAACAACGCAGTCATCGTCACGTACATTCGGAGCCGCTCAGACGCCGTTAGTGCACGGTCTGGGCCGCCTGGTATTGCGGCGTGACTAAAACCCAAGTCAACTGGTTGTCCCTCTAACCACACGGGTGGATCACTCACGGGTTCACGGCGATACTGCACATCACGTGGAAGACGTCCGCCGTTTGCCCCGTTTTGATGCTCACAGCAACTGGAACTTGGAGACCTAACCGGCGGCAGTACACATCAGGCTGGACTTCGTGTCGCTTTTGATCACGTTAATATTAGCCGAGAAGCGACGTTCATCCAAGTGCTCACCTGTTGCGCAAGGTCGAGGTCAGATTTCGTGGCAACGAACAACGTGGGTATGTGGTCCAGATTATACTGTTGCTTTAGAACACGTGTCAGACCATGAACAACACCGAGGCGTGTCGCATACCCGCAGATTACTAATGTACGAGAATGAATTGGTATCACTCGAATCGTGGACATAAACGATGAGGTCGGCAAGATCTGTCTTTTTCGGTGACCGTAAAGCTTCGGCTTCGTATTTTGAACCAAATTCCTGCAGCTAAAGAACGTGGTCAACTTATCCATCAAGTCGTGCCAGCATTGTACCCACCACGAGGTATTTTTCAGAGCCATCGATATCCACAGCATTGACAACACTGAACATCTTGCTCGTCGGCTCATACGCCTCCATGAATGGTTTTCTAGTAAAAGCGCGCAGTAAAGATGTCTTCCCCGACCCGGCGGCGCCACAGACATAGCACAAAAACACGTTTCGCGTAACTTTACCCTTTTTACGGTCGACCTTCCGTGGTCGGGTGGTAAGGAGGGCACTCGTACGTTGTTCATCTGGATACCCAAGGTAGGCTAGATATGCAAGGGTGGTTTTGTGGTCAAGTAGCGTGGTCATACTGATGGGCTATGTTGGATAGCATACTCAAGAATTTGTGCACACATACCTCCACTGAGCTAGCCATCCCTGTAGAGTAACAGCGCCCGTATCGTCCACAAGGGTGGTGTCTGAAAATTTTTGGCTTGCCCAAGGGTTTCCGGGTGAAGTACTGAATAACTCCTCGAGTTCCACAGTTTTCAGTGCGCCATCTTGATCCTACAAGTGATGATGAGCAGGGCTTGATAGAAAGCTTGGCACGTGACATTACCTTGTCGAATGTCTCAAAGATGTCAGTGAAAAACTGGTATCCTTTGGGACTTAGCTCAACCGAGCAATCGTGTGGCACGTCGAATCTAGGCTGATATGTCAAAAAAAATGCACAACGCTGGCGTGTCGGACTGACTTGGGAAGGAGGAACGACTCAGTAAGTCTCAAATCTTCACCGTAACCGAATTTTCGAAGTACAGTCCATGTGGTCTCGAGTCGTCCACGTTGTATGAAGATGGTGTGAAGGTACAGAAAACCGGCTTCGGTAAGACCGTCTTCTCGGACCCCGCCTTCAGCACGTTCGCGCACCATATCCTTGATGCCTTCTAGTTCCTGTAATTGCAAAGGTGCATCAAAGCATTTGCGCTATAATGGGACAAAGCTACCGTGTTTGATCACTTGGAAGAAATGATGTCGAACGAACCTGAAACTCATTCAACTCTGTGGCGTCGAGAACACCGTCCTTATTTGTGTCGCAGAGTTTGAATATACGTTTCAAAGCGCTAACACATGCAGGTTTGAGGACCTGAAAATATTGAGTACTGGAAAAACAACCTCGAGGAGGTTGAGATAACGGACATGTTCCCTCGAGTCGTAGAGAGGAGCGGTAGGATGGAGGACAGCTTTTTGTGCAAAGTAAAAGACTTCAGAGACGTTGAGAGGCATCTTGGCGGAGCACTCTACGCAAGTTTCGACTTCCTAGGAAGGTGTTTATGTTAGACCGAGATAAAAGGAAGAGTACCTGCCTTGAACTCGTTCATGATAGGTATGATTTCGTCCTCGAGGGCTTCATTCGCCACCTCACCACCCCGTAGATCAATCTTGTTTCCGACGAGTATAACGGGCACCTGAGGGGAAATAAGGAGAGCAATGTGAGGGCAGCGAGAGGACGGACATTGACACCTAGTTGGCGGAAATGAGGAAGCCAAAATGTAGGAATACGGTCGAAGGAGTTTGGGTTGTCGATGGCGTATACGACACATATGACGTGTGCTTTTCGTATTTCTGACTCGAGGTGTTGCCTGTCCTGTGGACCAGCTTTGTGGGGGATGGAGAAGGGACACGGAAGCAAGGTGGTAAGTACCTACCACCAGAATCGACGATGTAAGTGGTTACGTTCTCTGGTGTGACTTCTGGGGGAATGGTGACCTCCGGAACGACGCGCTGTACCTGCAATGGGTGAGCCGAGAGCGGAGGGAAGGGAAGTTGGAGGACGTGCGTGCGCAACGAAGGCTTCCTTGATGAGAGACGTAATGATGGTGCTCTTCCCTACGCCGTCTGTTTCGGTGGTCAGCAGACGTCCAGGACGCCGAGGACACGCTCACCGTCGCCGACGAGGAGAATGCGGACATCGCGTCTCATCGTAACCTTGGCTGTTGCTTGTTTTAGTCTACAGTGCTACACTAGCAAATACTAGCATTACATCAGCACATACAGTCCTCGACGTCGGCGATGGCGTTGAACACGGATGTGTTGATGCTCATCATCGAGCACCTCGACATCGACGACCTTCTCCGTCTTGCTTCCACCTGCAGGCTTTTCCATCTCCTGGTATGTCTCGAGGCGAGTGCAATCCCCGAGGTTCATCTTCTCCAGCCAGGTACACCACTTTGGTTGGTCCATATTTCTTGGAAACAACCAGAGACATTCCATCACTCTCCAGTTACCCCGTTCGCGATGGTCTCCTCTCGCGCAGGTCCGCTACAACCATCTCGCAGATCGGGCCTGGTCGCGTGCAAACTTCATCGCACGTCCGCTCTCTAATCCATGGCGCGGAAGTCTGCAACCCGCCATCGCCTTATCCGTCCCCACGTTATTAGTTGCTGCTGGGCCTGTCCTCTATTCCTGTGCTGTACGAGACACCTCTGATGCATCCCCATCTCGCATCGTCTCCGACCATTCATATTCTTTCAATCTTGGTCATGGTACAATTCAACCCGACATCACTAGCATCGTGTTTTCCCTAGATACCAGTCAAGACCGCACAGTCTTTCTCGGATTTGGGGACGGCTCCGTCGAGAAGGTCTGTCTTCCTCTCTACCACGAATCCCACAATAAGCAACACATGGACATCGAACGCACTCCACAAACCGTTCTCCAACATCACGGTCCAAACGTCGTACAGAGCATATCCTGCTCCTCTCGCATGCTCCTCTCCCTCTCCCAATGGGGCTTGGTCTTCCTCACCAACCTCGTATCTGATTCGTTATCTTCCACCTCCGTCAACTTGGGCACAAGGAGTTGGACAAGCCACCTCTGCATGTCTTCCTCCTCACCATACGCCGTATTTGGCACCACATCCTCTGCACCTCTTTCGCTTTACCACATAGCCCCTCACGGCTTCTCTCCTACACCTTCGATCACTCTCCAGTCCCAGAAGAACCGTCCCTCAGCAGTGTATGGCATCGCGTGTGCTCCGCCCTCTTCGCCTCTTGGGCCATCCGAACAAATCATCGTCTCGGGCTGGTATGACGGCTCGGTCCGTATATACGACCTCCGTGTCTCTCACCACTCCCAACATCTCCCAACCCTCGGTTTGGCCTCGTCGTCATCTCCGCCAGCACTCCTTCCCGTCCTTACCCTGCGAGATCCCTGGTCGCCCGAGCCCATATACGCCGTCTCTTGCGGTGGCGGCAATGCCAGTTTCGTTGCCGCTGGAACGGCCCGGCACAGCGTTGTCGCCTTCTGGGATGTCCGTCAGCCGTCTCAAGGCTGGAGTGTACACGGCCCTGGAAATGATTCGTCTCCTGTGTATTCTGTCGTTCTCGAAAGCTCGAGACTTTTCGGAGCGACTCAGAGTAGGCCGTTCGTTTATGATTTTGGTCCTGGGGTAACGAGGGATACGTACCCTCCAATCACTACTACCGGTTCGAATGTTGCCGGTAGAAGAAGGATCACAGAAGACAGACTCAGACTGGAGAGAAACGGGATTGGGTATCACGTTGCAAAGTATTCCCATCGTGGGACGGGCATTTTCTAGTTGAGGCCTATAACATCACTTAACCATTACTCGACCAAGCCATTTCGTTTACCAATACCAATCGAATCTTGCAGCAAATCCTACGGTCAACGTTGCGTCGGCTAAAATGCATATCCTATTCATCCTAGTGTTTGTAACTACTAATCCGTTGTCCTGGCGCCGCGATCGCTCGTTATTGAAAATCTCCCGTTTGTGGTGCGTGCACAATTGGAACAACCCTTGATTCACCTCCCAAAGCCCCTCGTATAGGCATCGGTCCTTGGATAGGTTCCTCGTCATCTTGGCGCCGCCGTCTGCCTTCGATGAATGTAAACCGCATCTGTAGTGGCTCCGTGAGCCATCAGAGAGAGAGAAAACGAGAAAACTACTTGCCCTTCCTTCCCTCCTCTCGGCCTTGACCCCGCATTCTTCAAAGTGTTTCAGGTAGTGATTCGTCACCATCCATCTGAATCCTTGGAGGATTTTCTCGTCGTATGCTGCGATGTTCCATTGCTTTTGCTGAATATGCGCAATAATTTTCTCCGGGACTCCTCTCCCTTCTTCCTCTGTGAGGTCGTGTAGGTCAATTAGGTAACTGCACTCCCGCAAGGGACACCACCATCGGCCGTCTACGTCTGGCAACAAGGGCGGCACTTGCAACTGCCATGGTATTCGATCCCGTGCCTCTTCCTCTGCAGCCCTGTGGTCTGAATCATCCACCTCCACATCTGATGGTTCCGAGAAATCCGACACGTATTCTACACCACCACCCGGAGCATCTTCTTCACCCGCAGAATCCGATGAAATACTTGATGCCTGTTTACCTCTGCGGTTTGACCTGACTCGTGCAAGCTCGATCTTACGGGCTAGAGTCTCCCTTGACTTGCCAATCACTGGATTTTCCCTGACCAGCCTGTCGATCCCATCCTCGTCCCCTTGATCTTCTTCTTCAGAGGATAAGGGTGCTGCCTCCTGTCCTGCGGGCCGACCCCACTTCACCCCATGCCTATCAGCTTCCTTTCTTTGCCTCCGTACCTCTTTTGCAAAACTATCCCAGGATCCAATGTCAAATAGCGCTTCCCTCTTCACCGCGTTGTTCGTGATGAACCACTCGACTTGGGCAGCGAATAACCCGAGTATCTCACTCATGTGAGGCTTGAGAAAATGACGCGGTGTCTCCGTTTTTCCCGTTTCGTTCATGTCCGAATCTTCCTCGTCAAAAATGAGCCGCCGATATCTGTCTTCGGATGGACACGCAAGCCGCGCCAAGTATCTTTCGACGAACCATCTCGGTGTTCGCTGTCTCGGGGAATCATGGGGATACAGTTTGCAGATCTTTTCCATGAGCACAAACAGTCGCCATCGCCAAAAGAAATTTTCGGAACGTGAATAGCTTTCCACGTCCATGGTGGCTATCTTGTATTTACGGTTGCTACAAGGCAGTTGAACGAACGCCGGAGAAGAGCGTGACGACACTCACTGAGCTTTCGAGCTCCACAACAGTCCACTCGGTGCATAGGACGCTTTGTGTTTAGTGATCAATATATGCCTGTCACCCAAGCAGCCATCGGTAGACACATACAACGCATGTACACCGCAGGCATATTCTCCTCGCCTTGGATCAGAACCGTGAGCCTCAGTTCTCCATCCTTGTGGGTGGCGTCATGCGACTTTGTGAGATGCCTCTGGAAGAGATAATCCAACGTCAATACTGGTATCCTACTACGTGCCCCTTCTCCGAGTCGCAACGCGTGCTGCTTTGCGCGTAGGTTGATCTCGGTCTCGACGATCTTGATTCCAAAGTCAGAGAGCCAGCTGGGATCAGCGATCTTGAGGACGCCACGGAAGCGAAATTTGCGGTTGTCCTGTCCCTCCAGAGGATGTTCGGATTCGTCGAGGCTGGACGGAAACGGAAGAGTCATTAGAACGGGGCAGTCTGGACTGAAATTGGAGTTATACCCTGTGACATGGCCGTTGTGTTCTAGGATGAAGGAGTAGAGGACGAGTTTGGTGGCACCTTTCATCTGACATGTTGATTCGTGTAGAATATCGCGGGCGTGATAGGGTCCTAGAGGTTCCTGGAGAAGGTCCTTGAGGACCCTATTACTGATCATGCTCATGATGGTCTAGTACCACGCGGTTTGCAACGAAGGAGGTCCGAACCAAATTCAGGGATTGTCTGCTGTGGGACATTCTCAAGTTCATCATTCATGTCGTACAATCCCGGCGCTCATGTGGATTAGCTAGCTACTTCTGTGCACGTGTACAAGGTAGAAACAATTGTAACAGCAAACGATATACCAAAATATGCAATGAGTCGATGTTCAATGGGATGTCAATGAGAGCCTTTATATGCTTCAAGGAATTAGGTAGATGGTCGACAAAAGCCAAGGGGAAGAAGCAAATCGAAAATAGACCATAAACAGAACAACAACCCAAGCGATAACTGACAGCCCTGGGGAGCTGTCGAGCGAAACAAAATTAGGGGTTAGATAGTAATGTCCCAGACAATTAGGCAGATGTGGGCTGTTGCGCCTGCGAACGTGTTGCCCAATTAAAAAGGTGACGCATATCGCTTAAAGGCGGAGTATCAGCCGGCTGCTTGGGTTCAACAAGCAGACTTTGTGTCGTTCTCGCAGTCAGTACAGCAATAATTCAACGACAGCTAGATACGTACCTCCTCCTATATAGGTCTTGAAGATCACCATGATGTCTAGAGTTCTCGAAAGCAACGTTCAGATACTGCTGGACTTCAGGGATCTTCTTGAGGTTGTAAGGCACTTGGAAGCGCTGCATATCTATTCATGAAATCAATAACTCAGCATCACTCGAATGATGAAAACAAGATAGTGACCTTGCACAATACGAGCTAATTTATGGTATTTGTTGAAGTTCAGTAGTTTCTTGCCTGGGACCAGTGGTGATTCTCGGTACGAAGGATTACCCTCCCTGCAAAACGTCACGTCTGTCAAATATAGTCCTGTTCACGCGACACTGAGTATATGGGAGTTTGTCCTGCAAGTGGTTAACCTCACCCAAAAAGGGTACCGCAGGTGGGGCAGTATTCCGGAGTTTACTGCGATACTCGTGGTAATTGCGGCCGTGATCTGCTAGTCCTCGCAATGCCTCCAACTGCAGCTTGTTCTTCTGGGGAACGCCCTGATAAAATTTCAGTATACCTATTATCGACGTCTCGGAAGCTTGACCCACAAGCCATGTCTGATGCAGGCGAGAGATAGTTGAGGAGTCGAGTGCTGCAAGAATCGAACGGGGGGTGCTAAAATTATGCAACTTTGTACATCGCTACATAGGTAATTCAGTCCAAGATCGATGAATCTCGACGGGAATACTCACGTCCGCAACCTTGATGAAAAATTTGACCAAGTGTGTCCGTTTTTTGATATCATGCTCGTTTAGAATATTTTCCGCGACCCAGCCCGTGATGACTGTGCTCAAGGAGGACACAGCCCTAACATTCACAGGCGGTCTCGATCCCTCCTGCCCTGTCTCCAGTACTTCTTCAGGTTGGATTGCACAGTAGAGATCGCACTCCATGATTGTCAGCTGTCTTGCCAGTTCCAGAGCGTCAAATTCAGTAATGGTGACGGAGTCGAAATTCTTGTTTCGTAAATTCGAGAGCAATGTCTTGGTCATCATAGGTCGAGGGATCTCGGAAGGAGGGAAGGACGGTGGATTGATAGACATCCCTGGATCACGAGCTCGCTCACTCCTCGGGCTAATTAGATTCGTGTTTGCATCCTGGCGCATGGCAATGAGATCAAGAATGCGCTGGGATGGCCCGGGGAAGTACTGCTGCAGCGCTTCGCGAGTGAAGGATTCCAAATGTCGGAGAACCACATCATCTACGCCCGACCGCCAGTACATTTCCAGCCAACTCTTGATAAAGTTGGACACGCGAAGGCGGATAGGAATACCCTTGCACTGTTGCCACCGCAGCATATCTTCCTCCGAGAGATCGAGGGGAGGCATGACATTGTACCGATGAATAAGGGCCTGGACGAGTTCCATTGGCGTTGAGAATAATCGGAACGTCAAAAAGAACACGGCAGAAAAAGCGGGGTCGACGATGCTATCGTGGGGTATCATTTTCTCGACAAGCACCTCCAAAGATGCAGCGACAAGGTGTCCATCGGCATTGTAGGTGACATCCTCGACCGAGTGGTCATGACCCAGAGGGTCACGCTTAACATCCAGGGTAACATGCGACATGCCATTTTGCGCGAGCTCGTCTTCAAGTGCGACCACGGTCTCCTGGACACCTCGAGTGTCTGCAGAAGCAGCGTCAGTTGAATTCAGGCAAGGCGAAGGCACGTCATCCGGTACAGCTGGGTCAGCTTTCGAACACGACGACGTGTCTTGCTCATCTAGAGAAGTAGGTGCGGTATCTTGCGAGCCATCAGATGATTTCGAGTGGCCGGTGAGAACGGACGAATCTGAAAACGTCTCCTGAATCCGCGTCAGAGTTGTTGGCGCATGGTTCGTTGGTGCCTGACCCTGCACGGTGACATCGTCTTCATCAATGCTGCTTCGATACGGGCGATGTAGGGAAGACCCGCTGCGATGGTGTCGCGAAATCTTACTCGGCGTGAATAGGGAAGGACGTGAGTCTGATGTCACCGGAACCTGAATGACGAACTGCTGTTCCATTGAAGTCCGGCTCAGACATATTTTGACCGCGGAAACGCAGTCAGCACCTGCTTTGCAAGCAGCGGTAGCTGAACGGATTAATGATGCCTTCTCCGCTTCCTCCGTAACATCCGGCGAAAGTGGGACCATAAGAAGTCGAACAGACTCTGCAAGCGAACTTGTGACATTATACAAACCCTCCTTCGCTGCTTTGAGATTGCCAATTTTGTGTTTGGGAATCTCCGGGTGCCGCATAACCGCTTCGACAATGGTAAGGAGTTTGCAGACCGTCTCGACAATCTCCCGCACTAGTTCATACATATGGCCTGTACTGGACGCATGAGACGAGCGGGAGTGGGAATGTGCGTGCCCTATAAATGCAGCGATGGTTGAGAGGTATTGGTCATGGGTATGTTTGATCGTTTCCATAACTTCGGCAGAGGTCGAAGGTCCGGAAGGGAAAGAGGGTAGGATATGGGGCCTCGGTGACTCGGTGGAAGAGAATGACGAAGATGAGGACGTGCTGCTTATCGACAGCATAGCAGGTTTGTGGCGATTAGTCGGTTCGTAGATGAGGTATTGTTGTTCTTTCTTTGCAGGGGTGACGACCGTTCGATGGGGGAGTAGAGGAGCAACCGAGGAATTTGAATCTCGGTACGATGGTATTTTTCGCTGAGACCGGAGGTCACCGAGGCTCTTGGCACGAAAGGTTGTCCTGGAAGGACCGGTTGTCTCGTAATCCTCTAACTTGGTCCTCAAATCAGATAGTTCATCTGATAATTGGACAGTTTCAGCTAGTGGTATTGATAATCCTGCCATGAGATCTGGAGAGGCGCGTCCAAGTTGTAAGTGTGTCGGCGCAATACTATCGTTGGGCGGAGACTGTCCCCTCTCCGGGAGTTCGACGCCGCACTGTACTGCCACTGCTAAAAAACGCCGCGCTTGAGAGAATACCTGACCGCCAAGCTTGAGCATTCCCTCGATCTCTGCGTCTCGAGCGTCTTCATCGCATGTCTCATCCGAGGCTCTTCTTGCCTGCGAGACCAATGCGGCGAGGACGGATAAAATTTGTTTTCGTTCAAGGGCCAGAGTGGGGAAACGCTTTAACAATGGTGACTCGCGGGGCAGGCACTCGACAGAGGAAAGAATGAACCGAACGCAAGATATGATGCATGCTGTGGATGGCTGAAAGTGTGTTATGCGATTAGACCTGACCGCACTCTGCAGGAGGGATAGACTCTGCAATAAATTGACCATTAAAGGTGGACAGTATGACGCGATGTCAGGACCAAGAGCTTCGGTTACCAAGGGACGATGATCTTTGCGGGATGAGCCGCGGGAGGGGGTAGTCGCCCATGACGCAGTTGATACAGCTGACATGGTGTGTGCGTGACGGGAAGGTTGGCGAAGCTGTGAGAATCGATAACTGAGGTCATGCAACAACTGCGATCAAACAACGAGGACTCACCGATGGACGGAGCTGTTCCTCCGTCAGAGAGATCACGCGTTGATCGGCACTGACATAATTGCTCGGGAACCAACCTCTCTGACCGTGTAGTTCGCCATCCCACCATCCACTAGGGTCACGATTAAAAACACGGACAACCTGACCAGCGCGAAAGGAGAGACACGTCGCGTTTTGTTGCTGAGGGACAAAATCGTGGAGAGCCAGTACATACTCTGGTGCAGAGGGTTGAACGCGAACCGTTTCGTCTGCCGAAGGGCTGGGTGAGTTGGAACTGGACTGTGGGGTAAGTTTGGATGATTGCGTGTCTGGTTCGGGTAAATGGAGGGACGAGGAGGATGCAGACGCGGAGGAAGAGGGGCAAGGGGACACGACAGAGATGGAGGAAGTCGTGGACGCCGTGGATCCACTGCGCGCGCGCGCGCGATTCGAGCGAGAATGAGAAGGGAGTGTAGAGGCTGTTACGTGTGAGGGACCCGCCGATCTTATCGGTGCTACAGCAACTTCTCGGTGTACATCGGTGTTGACATGAAGACGGGTTTGAACCATCACCGGAGGGGTTGGGTATCGACCAGCTGAGCTGGTGTCAGCTCTGTCAACTCTGGCATGATTGCCAAAGACGATGTAGTGAGAAATGAAGGCGTACCAAGGAGTATGGTGCAGCGTTGGCACGGCTGGCAAGAGATAGAGAGTACAGAAAAAGATAATACAGAGATGTGGAGTGGTCGTGAGTGTCGTCAAGAGAGTTGGCGGCGGCGACTGCGAAGTGGGCCGCTGTCGACCAACGTATGTATGTCGGGACACACCAAAACAAATTAAATATTTAAAATATCATACAAAACCGTCTGGCAATGTACCAGCAAGAGACAATCACAACAAACGTACCAACTATCCCCGCCCCAATGTACCCAAAGTTGTTATTTGCCTTTGCATCATGTTCAGTACCTCGTCAAGCGTGCCAGTTTCGACTCACCTCTGCCCACGCTCTCCACCACTGCCCTGCCAGTCCACCACCGCCAGAAGCGGATGCCGCCGCTTGACATGTGCCACAATTGGCACCAATCAATCCCATGATTTCTATGAGTGACATGCTACACGGAATTTGTCATTGCTCAGTGGACCGCAACCTCGTTCACTGACCTAAACGCAAGCAAAATACTCAGCGCCGTAAGGGTAATGCTCAGTTCCGACATCGCGCTTCGTTTCACCAACATCCTGCGGTCACTAAGTTCTTGTCTCGCTGCGTCGCTACCCGTTGTCTTCCTCTCTGTTTCAACTGCATTGCGGCACCGATCATCGGGGACCGCTTCATTTGTCGTCGCTGCCTCTACTGCCATTGCCTCGGCAGGAGTCACGTGCGTATTCACCGATTGCCCGTCGCCAGTCCTTGGCTCAAAAATCCTCCATGAGTGGTTAGAGAATTTGGTGTACGAATAGAGCATCAGTATGGAATCGAGCGAGTCCACCAGGGTCATCCCCGCTGTGAACAATAACTTTGTTGCGAGCATGAATCACACCAAGCAGCGGACACTGAATAGGCAGGTCTCACAGGTAAGATGATGGCTTCCAAGGGGTGTATCCGCGGCTTGTTCCCATCGGCTTTTGCCAATGCAGAGATGGCAAGTAGGGCAATTGAAGCTGCAGTATCAAACCCTGTGTGTCAAGGAAATCAGGACTTCACACCCAAGAAGGAACAATACAGGATTCACCAAGACCGAATAACACTCCTACAGGGTACATCTACCGATAGTCTGGTCCATCAAGCATCCCATGACACTCTAGACTGCCATACTGGCGTACCTTCCACGGACGATTCACAAAGTTGACCAAAGGTCCAAGTAGTCGCATCATCAGCATGTTCTCATTTGAAGTAGGTTGTGGATCTGTCTCCCCGCGCTCGGAATCTCGCCGACGTCTGGCCTGTCCGTTGGATGGTAAGCGAGCAGATCGGGTGCGTGGGGTGAACATACTTGACGGCGTCGATGCAAGACGTTGCAGAGTATGACTGAATTAGCAAGACCAACAATGAACAAGAAAGATCCACTGATAGCAGTCCCTATAGGTGAATATTTATGCAAGTACCGTCGCATGTGGGGTGAAAGTGCGCACCTAGTATCGACCCAATGTTACCGACTCCACCTAGTTTATCATAGATGCTCGTGCTGATGAGTATGGCGACGTTCTAGTCGCTGGTATGTTGAAAAGTTGTTCCGAACGGATCAGACTTTGAAGAACATACCACCACGATCACAATCGTGCTGTGTCCAAGAGAAAAGAACAATCCACACGTTACTGCAAGTCGTCCGTGGTTAATGAGGGTCCGTGTAGCATTGTCAATCGCACTGAGTCCGATCGAGGATCAGTTGCTACTATCGTGATTATGAATAAAACCCGACGGATCGAGATAGAATGCAACGTACGAATCCACAAAATTGTTGGTCGAATAACCTGATGTGGTCCGCATCAAGAGCTTTGTGTAGTTCGTCATCTAATCATAAGAGCAACCAGCAAGCTCGTCCTTACCATGCCTCAAGCCTATTGTCTGCAAGAAGACACGACTTAGCC
>JBBPJQ010000596.1:0-20138 GCA_038088795.1 Boletus rex-veris
GCCGACCCTGATACTACTCTTTACGACGTCGAGCGATCGGTTGAACAGGGCATCGACGACTGGTTGGCCCGCGTTGCGAATGTAGATGAGGCATGTGCACAGCTCGAGACGCTGATGGATAAATACATGATGGAGGCTTATGATTCGGAGATCTCAAATCCAGAGGACGTATCCAACATGTTATTGACAGGGATCGAGCTTTATGTCGCGCTCGATAGGCTGGTTGTGAAGGAGATTCCCATGCTCGCCGACTATCCCCCTGAAATTCCAATTGCCCTCCTGGAAAGGCTGTTCCTGCACAATACAACAAGTCTCCATCGTCTTTCCTGCGCATATCGGTACCTCGCTGCGCGCCATTCTCAGTCACGTCTGGGTTGGTCGGTACTTTACCGATGAGAGTTTCCCAGTCCGATATTACAACCAATCCCCCCGCCTTCAGCGGCTCAAAGTTCGCATCGAGGAAGACGCGATGACAAGGGCTTCTGGACATGTTGGCCTGGAGCAGGGAGGTGCCAGACTCACACGCACCCATGATGAATACCGGGAACTAGCCGAAAGGACAGAGACCTCATCGCCACTTCCCACTTTGCCATTACATGGGAAAGCTGTCGTGTTTGAACTAGGATGTCCTGCGTGCTTTCGGATCTTGCGTGCTGCCACGCCCCGCATTCTAAATAACTTCAACTCATCCATTTTTCACCAGGGCACACGGAACGGAATGGAAGAATGCCATGTGCTTGCGCGCGTCCCTGCATTACAGCCTTACCATGTCGAGCGCCAAGGGCCATCCCTCCACTGGCAGACCCATTTAGCTTATGTTTATCCAAGCGGTTCCAAATCTCGAAATACTAACCTGGTGTTGTGCTATGCGGTCCAATATCCCACAAGGGACTCCAGAAGGAGCGATCTCTCAGTATGGCGGCAAGAGAGGCATAACGTAGATGAGAAGACTAATTGCGATGTCCATTTCTCCACTCGATTCTCTGAGAGACTGGGAGAATATCATTATGTTTCTCACACCCCCAACGACGTCATGGCTGCTCAAGCAGAGTGTCCTGCGAACCTGTCTCTCGATCAATTTGTTGCGCTTGCACACTTGCGGAACCCTCAATCGCTTCAATGGCTCAACATCCTGCATGGGTTACGCAGTAGAACTCTCAACCTCCGTCATTGGGATTTTCATTACCTTCTTGCCTACGCGTCCCTGGAGGTTGGACCACTCGATTTGAGTACAGGGACGTGGATCTGGCATCAAGAGTTACAAGAATCTTCCTTTTGCAACAACCTTCTAGATGAACTCGAAAGGTTGTTCATGGATGTCGGAGCTGGTGCAACTGATTCTGTGTTGATGGATACCATTTCTTTGTTTCTCACTCGGGTGCTTGCTTCGAGTCCTGGTGAAGACATCTCGGAGCGAGCCATTGCACTTCTTCGGAGGGTGCGCAAGAAGACCTTCGGTTGGATGCAGGAGTTATCATACGACCTGGCAAAGGCACCTACACACTCAGCACACAGGGAGCTTTTCCGATCGATGACTTCTGCTTGTCGAAGCACATTTGATGGCGAACCTGCTACCCTCCGCAAGCTCTTGCATTCCGCGGAGGATGTTGACGCCCTACTCTCTTGCACCTTCCTCATGCACGCACTCGGTTTCCGGAGTATGTCCACTTCCTGTACATCATGTGTGCTCCACACTCATTGTCTCCAACTTTTCAGGCGATCGCAGTTGTTACAGCCTTCTCCATGATGGAGACCGTCATCTCTCTCCCGCCGTAACAGATATTTTGAAGGATGTCATCCTCACCGATGCATCTGACTATGGCATTGACCTTGCAGTTGGCAAGATTTACCCTATCTACCGGCCCGGCACATGCGGATGGGGGCAGTGGCAGCATCCAGATAGCCATTGGCTTGCATGCAACACCGAAACAACCGTGAGCCAATCCTCGCAAATGTTGCATGTTAACTTGCACGATGCCGTGCTTCGAGTGGGTGACCAACTGTTGGGTGGCTTACCACATGAGGTCGAGCATTTACCAGAATTCCGTGAAATCTTTTGTGATGTACGTATGTGTTGCAATTCTCGTATAAAACAAGTGTTCCTGATGATCGTTTGCAGCAAGGCTTCTGGGTCATACCATCCAATCTCCCAGGAATGGATTTTACAACATTCAACATGAGTTCGAAACACAAGGTAGTCATCCGATGCTACACGATATAATCACGATGGCTCAAATCTCTGCAGGTGCACTTTTCATTGCGAGATGGAAATCTGGTGCTTCGAGCGCAATGCAATTAATCAAATGAAATACTCCAGCTGATTCCTTCCGGAACACTCCAGGAAGACCTTCCGCCAGCACTCATCGATGGCTACGTTCACTGGTTGAATCTCTCCACAAAGATCATGGAAATACGTCCTCTCGAACAGCTTTGGGAAGAATCTCCGGAAAACTGGAGGATTGATTGTGTACCTGGAGGATATCGTGTGTACAAAGGTCGTGAGACCCTTGTGGACATCCGAAGCCCAACCTGGGCAATGGTCTTCACGTGTTTTGCATGTATCAATGATGTTGGCAATTACGTCGAGCTGTTCGGGCTAGACTCATTCTCGCAGAGCAAGAGAAAGTCAAAGGATATCCTGATCACCACATCCCCAACCGACTCTGTCCATTCCCTATCGATGCTGCGATTATCTGTCGCTTTGTCGCGCTATGGCCTGTCCTTTTTTGTCAATGATAAGGAAGAACTCGAGTCCCAGGACTTCGGGGAGATGGTTTACGACGAGAATCAATCTATTGGCGCGCTATTTGGTTTAGAGAATCTGCTCGTTCTTCGGCCGAAATCCCACTGTGTGGGAGTCATTATCCCAGAGACGCTTATCCATAGACGTGTCGTCATACCGAGCGGCCATCCCACAAAGCATGGGGATCATCGGGTACGGGTTCTCGTCAGCGACACATCCTATGAACTGTATCATACCTACGAGGTGGATGAGGCTGAACTGGGTTGCCTGATAGGGAATGGTAGCTTGTTGAACACGGCATTTCTTGCTCATTTACACGTCCTGACTAACTACCATCGGCCTGATCCGCTGACAGGCAAAACTGGTGCTCAGGCAGCACTTTGTCTTTTACAGTCGGCGGTATGTCGATCAGTCATGAAACCCAAGGTTGTCTATCGTGAGGATACCGACCGCTTTTCGATTTTAACCCAGTATCCTCAAATCAATGCTGCATATTGGATAATCCGAAATGGATTTTACCATGGTCGTCATTCATCTTTCTTCGGGTATTCCACTGTGCTAGAATGGCACGCAGCACGACGTGCGGCATATCTATTTCCTTTCCATGCAAATGGACCAGCACTTCCCGGAGACTGTGATCGCAATGACAGCAACTATACCACGCATGTCTCCGCAGAACCAGGTCCACTCACTCTTTCCCACACCGTCTCATCATTACGATACGTTTTCAATCTAGGATCACCTACGCAGATCACCCTCAACAGCCTAATTTGCAACCGACCAGCACCAGAACTACCAGCCCGCAGCACTTTACTTCGCGATAGTCACATCACATCCTCTGATGACCTCGCCAAATTGGACCAACTATTCTACTCTCTCCGGCCGGACCTCCCATATCAACAAGAATACATCGCTCACCTCGAGACCAGCGCACAACATGCTAGCATGGAATGTCGGATGACCCACAGAGTCGCGGGAGATAATCTTGTTGAGGCACTCGGAGAACACTACGAGCAGTGTAGGGTCAACTACCTGAAATCTTTGGATATCCTGATAAAGAGCCTTGGTCCAACAACCGATCTGCATGAACAGGCGCTCGACCAATTTGGTCAATGGCCGCCGGTTACCGCAGATGTTCTCCTGCGATATCTCGCATCTACCTCGCCGATCAACATCCCTCCATGTTGGAAGAAGTGCTTGACGTCGTTTGCGTTACTCCTTTTGGACCTTCAGCGTGCGCGGAGACTGCTGCGATTTGCACTAGACGGTCTTGAAGAAGAGGTTTCGAAGGAATTGGAGAACGAGGGATGTAACGGGTGGAGTGCTGAGGAGTACCCAGATTGGTTGCTAATTCAGGTATGTTGTGGGCGTTAGAGCACTTGCTTCTGCTGACATTACTTCTGTGTTAGATTCAAGGAAACTTCCTCATCCGTCACACTCAGGCAGAGATTGCGATGGAGCTGATTTCCCTACAGTCTGGGGAAAACACAGTGATGCAGGTCAATATGGGCGAAGGGAAATCATCAGTGATCATCCCGATTGCTGCTTCCGTTCTTGCTGATACCAAACAACTAGTCCGTGCCATCGTTCCAAAAGCCCTCACGGTCCAGATGTTCGACCTACTGGCTTCTCGCCTCGGTGGCCTCACAAATAGGCCCATATACTACCTTCCTTTTTCTCGTACCCCCGAGTACAACCCTGACGGTGAAATCGCCGGTCTCCAGATCGATGATCTTCTCAAGCTCATGTCACAGTGCATGACTGAGCGTGGGATTGTACTTCTTCAGCCCGAACATGTTGCGTCGCTCCAGTTGATGGCCGTGGAGCAGCAGATAGGCGAAGGTAAATTTATGGCCGACCTTTCAATGAAGCATCAGCCCTCGATTTACAAATACATGAAAGCAATCCTTTCACTCCAATCGGTGCGCATGCATTAGTTATAACTTATGTACCCACGATCTTAATTCAGCCGACTGTTCGCAGGTGCAGATTGTCCCCCACGACAGGCACGACGGGAATGCTCATGGTGCTTTCGACACCGTATCAAAGTGGCTGAGCCTTCAGAAGTGGCTCTACTCTCATGCTCGAGATATCTTGGACGAGAATGACCAGATCCTTCATACCCGGTTCCAATTGGTTTACACTGTTGGCAACCGACAACATATGGATGGATACCCGGATCGATGGACGATTACTCAACAAGTGCTCAAGCTCGTGAAGAAGCACATCTATTCCCTATCAAGATATGCCCCCGACTCCGTAGAGTGTGAACAGGGTCCACCAGGATCCTTTCCGCATGCTCGCATCCTGCGAGCCTCTGACGTGGGTCCACGCCTGATATCATTAATTGTGGAAGATGTGATGTCTGGACGGATTCCCGGTTTCGACTTTCGCAATGTCTCTCCTGCATTGCAAAATGCGATCCGGAGTTTCATATCTGATGAGGATGTCCTCCAGATTCCTGACACAGCAAAGAGAGTCGAGGAGTACGCTAAGTATTATAACCAGAGTCTTTGGAGTGGGCTACTACAACTCCGTGGTCTGCTGACCTCCAACATCCTCTTACTTGCTCTGGCAGAGAGAAGATGGCGCGTCGACTATGGCCTTGCTTCGTGGATGCGGTCTCGCCCAAAAATCACAGATCTTGCCGTTCCCTATCGTGCCAAAGATGTGCCATTCCCCAACACCCAGTTCGGTCATCCAGATCTCACCATCATTCTCACATGCCTATGCTACTATTATACTGGCCTCACAGAGTGGCAGCTGAGAAGTACGTTCAAAATTTTACTAGATCAGAACGACCCATTTGCAGAGTACGCACTTTGGATCGAAGAGTACGATCGCGAGTCAGTGCCAGACTCCCTTCGGAAACTCAGCAATATCAACCTTGGGTGGTCGGAGCAATGGGATAACGTCATATCCCCATATTTCGCGCACAATCGAGCAACCATAGATTTCTACCTTTCAAGGGTGGTGTTTCCGAAGGAGGCGAAGGAATTTCCTTGGAAGCTCTCCGCATCTAGCTGGGATTTGGCAGAGAAGCGGGAGAAGCCTATAACGGGTGCGTGATCCAGCACTTCATCTCAAGCCGGTTAATTTGCGGGCTCAACTAAGAACCAGGAATGTCGGGAACCAGCGACGAGCGACGGCTGTTACCCATGTCCATCGCTCAGCGTGACCTTGACCATCAGAAGGGAACCGATGCCAGGGTTCTCGCATATCTCCTTCAACCTGAAAACGACTTCTACATGGTAACTCAAGAGAGTGGCAAACGATGGTCGACGCACGCTTTCCTCCGAATGGTGGCCACACAACGACCTGAAATTCGTGTTTTACTGGATGTTGGCTCACAAATCCTTGATCTTTCCAATCGTGAAGTGGCCAATACGTGGCTCGGTATTGCCAGTGATGTGGCCGGTGTCATCTATTTCAATGAGCGTGATGAACTAGATGTACTCACACGGAACGGCATCACTCCGGCGCAATCGTCACCGCTTTTTCAGCAACTAGACCGTTGCATTGTTTATCTAGATCATGCGCACACAAGGGGCACAGACATCAAACTCCCTATTGGGTCACGAGCAGCCGTTACGCTGGGTCCCAAGGTGACAAAAGATGCTCTGGTGCAAGGTTTGTTTTCACGCCATGATCCCATTACTGAATCTCATGCATGGTTTGTAATTCTCAGGTTGCATGCGGATGCGGAAGCTGGGTCATGGTCATTCAGTAATGTTTTTTGCGCCACCGGATGTTGACCGAAACATCCGTGCGACAGTCGCCAAGACGGACCCGGACGCCCGAGTCACTACCGTCGACGTCTTATGCTGGGCAATACATGAGACCTGGACTCATATTCAGCACCAAGCTCCTCACTGGGCCCGGCAAGGCATGGATCATAGAATGAGATCCGATGCTTGGTTTCACTTCGCCAGTGGGAAGCTTACGCAAGAAAAGCTGGCAGACGCATGGCTCCAGCCAGAGCTCAAGTCACTGGCCAATCTCTATGCACCCTGCGAAACTAAAATCATGTCGAGTTTATCAGTGCTAGACTCAGACATCCGCCAACGATGCAAAGATCTGGGAATTTTATCACTTCCCAAGGCACAGATGGAACAAGAACAAGAACGGGAGATCTGCCGCGAGCAGGAGCGTGAACGAGAGGTAGAGCTTCCTCCCAGGGCAGAACCGGCGCAACATTTCCTTCACCCAGATGTTGTATCCTTTGTGAGGACCGGTGTCATCCCTCCACTCCACTCTGGCAGCGCCTTTCAGCCAATCTTCACAACGTTGGAAAAAAGTTCCGCAGCTACTGATGAAGCAGATGTCTGGAGCCCTTTTGTTCTGGCGACGACGGACTTTTACAGAACGATCGAGCCTGAGTCCACTAGGGGCACCGTGGACCAATATCTCCGACCGGTCCAATGGATTCTCTCCAGTAAAAGGAATCATGACCAAACACTTGTGTTGCTTAGTCCATTTGAAGTTGACCGCTTGATGCCAGACATCCGGGCGAGCGAACATGTCCATCTTCATCTTTATGCGCCCCGTACATCCCAGAGAATGAAACCATCCGACGATCTTCAGCTTTATTCCATCCCCCCTCTGCCTTCCGATTGGACTCCACCTTGGACTCTGGTAGACCAGCTGAATGTATTCGCTGGGCAGCTTTACCTGAGAGACTATCAATCGTACCTCCGGCTATGTCGTTTTCTCGGCGTACCTACGAAAGGGTCACCAAACGACCCAGGGGCAATCCAGCGAAATTTGTTTAACATCCCTGGTAGTTTTGAAGAAATGGAGATCACATTCTCGGGCTCTCCGCTGCCTTTTGTGATGGCGCTACTTGCCATGCGGAGCAGAGGGATACCCTTTGCACACACAGACATGGGCAAAATTCTTCAGGGGCAAGTTCTCACAGAGAAGGACTTCCAACGGTAGTGTCTCAACAACCTTTCACATCTATGGCAGCATTTACGTGCGGATTTCGGACAATCGGTTTTTCGTCCACGGTCAGTTCTGTTATCTGACGATTCAGATAACAGAAAACTCATCGATGGGTTTGTTACTAGCATTGCCCGGGCTTGCCAGTGCTGTTCATGCTGTCGTTTAATGAGGCTCCGATCAGTGTAGTCACGGTAGTTCGAAGTCACAGGTAGCATCTATTATGTAATTGTTAACTCAAACGTTCATGAGTCGCTGTGCAAGACCATATGACCCCAAGACGGAGCAAGAAACGATGATCCAATGCCTGGCGTGTGAGGTTGTGCCACTCCCTCCACTGCCGTCAGCTCCCTGACGAGTCCGTTTCTCCTGAATAGGACTGGTTTCAACCTGCGAGAACGACCACTGCCGCGCGAGTCCTCCCCTGACGTCGATACGCGGGAACCAAGGGCGTCATCATGGTAGTATGTGATGGGGAACGAGGCTCTTGGAAAGCACTCGAAGGAGATCCCTCAGCAGAATCCCAGGGGAGCTTCAATGAACCTTCATTGGACGTTGCAGACCCCGAGGCCGCCATGACTAAACCACCGCGTTCGCGTTCTTCCTCTCAGAGTCCCCACCCTGTTTGGCACCTGCTGTTAACCACATCGCACAAGCCATCTTCGATAACAAAACCTCTGGGTCCAAGAATTCGACACACGAAGGCATTGGTGATATTTGTTTGAAATGAAATAATGGTTCGCAGTGTCTACCGTCGCTTCAGGCGTATCCATATCTGCTCGAAGAGGACACATATGAACCCCCCGAGGATCCCGACTCAGGCATGATCATGTCCTCATTCTAATGCGGACACACTCATTCTGTATCAGGTTTATCTCTCGAAGAGCTTGGTGCAAGAGCTCTGGAGCGGTTGCCGCGCGACCGTGCCAAATATTGATGGTATTCACGCCTTCAATGACATGCGGTAGGTCTTCTTGTTACATTTCCGATATTTCTCTGACGTGAGACGTGGTATTAATCACCAGTGACCATCTCTTGGAGTACTTGCGACCGTTTGCCCAGCAAGGGAAGATTGTAGAAGCAGCAGATGTAACACAGTTTTTCGAGGCGCTCAAGGAGAAAAGACAATTAACCGCTGTCTGGTAATCTTTGTCTATTCGCAGTATCATCACGATGTAATTCAAATTGTACAAGGCAAAGACGCAATAGTCGATGTCCCATTCCCGGACGTCAATTCGTCTGTGTGGTGCGTACGCCACACAGTCCACAGCGACCTCGACCTTGTGTGCCCCGACCTGTGTCGCTCTCTGTCGGAGCGCCCTCACGATCTCTTGGATCGGATAAATCGAGCCCAGAATGTTGGAACAAGCCATGATGGCGACCATGCGCGTCTTGGGTAAAACGAGGGAAACTAAGTCCTCCGTTGTATAGGTAAACGAGTACGGATTTCCCTCGTCGACTGCGACAGTGCGCCAATATTTCACGACCGCGCCACGACGTTGTGCCAATCGCTTCCAAGGACCATTATTCGCTGCAAGGTCCATCGTCGTTAATAATGTGCTGGAGAGACGAGCAAAAAAACAAATCATCACCCTCGTGTTCGCCGGTGATGATAGACTCGTCTCCAGGATGAACATCATCATCCAACGCTCTCGCCATGTTCTCAAACACCATCGTGGAACTGGGTCCATACCCCACTTCGTCGACGGAAGCCGCATTGAACAGCAGCGATGCAGCGACCGATCCATCCGTGACGCGCTGGGTGCTCTGTACACCCACCGAATAACTGGCGCCGAGTTGGACGTTGGTGCCAGTGTTGCCAAGGTAATGGGTAATGTTGTCGATCACTTGTTGGGCTGTCTGCGAGCCACCCGCGTTGTCGGCATAGATGTAGCCGGTCACGGTGCGCAGCGAGGGAAAGGCGGCGCGGACTTTGGCAATGTCAAGACTACCCATCGTGCGCAGTCACGAAAAGGGTGGAATCTGGGGCGCTTTGACGACGAGTCCTAGGATGGTTTTTTTTAATAACCAAGGTACTCCGGCGGAAGGGTCATCTGACGGCGATGCCCGCCGACCTTCTGGGTGACTTGATAGCACCAATTTACATAACAGTTTGCATTGATTGAGGTGACAGAAACATTCTTTTGGTCTCTATATGCATCGTGATCATCGACAAAGTATACAGTACAAGGTACAAGCTATCCAACGTGTTCATCACAAGTCGCTTTACGTGTGTAGCATGTTTGAGTGGCACATCAGCTACAACATGATGGGATCAGTCTTCATCATCAAGCATGCGCATGAATGAATAGATCCTTACATGAAAAGTCTAGCCCATGCTCCCGTCATAGTGAACATGTACGATTGAATGCAACCGATCAAGAATCAGGCTAAGCACCTGATTGGACGGCGCAGTACCATAGAGCAGAAAGTCTGACCAAATATCCTCATGGAGGCACACCTCGCCAGGGGGGAGTATGTCATGGTAGCATACATTCGGATTTCCAGGGATCTCCTGCAGATCTTGGAGTGGGAATCCATAGATGTTCTCCTGCAGAGCGTGGGTTGGCGTCTCAACCGAGTTCAGTAGGTCCTCTTCAAGGCCACTATGAATGCCAGTTTGGACAGACAGACACATTTCCTCCTGCTCCACAACCACCTCTTCTGCCTCCTCCTCCTCATCTGGAACCTCGACTTCTTCTAATAGTGTACGGGGGAAAATATAGTAGGACCACCAGAAGCCAGAAATGGCAATGAGGATGACAGATTCCTGGTGTGGATACATCTGGAAGAGATGGTATGCTTGTTTGAAGAGTTGATCGCGCGCGCGATCCATGGGTTTGATGGCATTCATCAAGCTCGTCTGAATATCATGGCAGCGAGCACCAGAACACTTGAGCTCGGCAAGTAGTGGAATACCAACGTAGGTGACCTTTTGATCAAGGTGGGGAAGGACTGGGCTGATGTTGTTAGATCGAGGGAGAGAGACCTTGCGAGTGATTGCAAAGTCCGGAATTCGGAAGCGATTGCGATGGGATGGGACGGAGATACTGCGGACGGAATCTAGTGTTGTGTTTCCAACGTCGTCGAGTAGCAAATCCAGCTGCTCATTGTGGGTGGATAAGAGGTGAGCGGGACCAGGAGTGGTGTATGGTTCAGCAGAGGTGTCGTACCACAGATAAGGTTGCGGTGCAACAGACAAGGGAGGGTGGTTGGCGACGAGGTCTACGAGAATTTGGCCCCAAGGGTCATACCATAGGGACTCCAGATTCCGGGGATTCCACTGCCTGCTAAAGGCAGACAGCAATGAAAGAACACATCTACGTTCAGCGGAAGGATTGAGGACGTGACCAGGAAGTCGAAAATCAGTTCGATCTGACATGGTGTGGATGTTTGCGGTTCTCCAATGCCATGAACAACCTTTTTATATGTTGACACTGGCCCCTGGGTTCAATAATGCATTCGGAATTCGTACCCCAAATCATGGTGGAGGT
Organism: Boletus rex-veris; assembly: GCA_038088795.1. Lineage (NCBI taxonomy): Eukaryota > Fungi > Basidiomycota > Agaricomycetes > Boletales > Boletaceae > Boletus > Boletus rex-veris. Next base: position 11,179 of record JBBPJQ010000596.1, read on the forward strand.
GGAGAGCCTCGGCTACTTATGTAGTCCTTATGCAGGGCTTGTACCCCAAATCATGATCAGACAGCGGAGGTGGTAGGCGCTGTCAGCTGGAACAAAGGAAGCACAGAACAATCGGAATCTATTCTGACATGGTGTACCGTTGTCGACTGAGTTCACGAGTCAGGACGGAACAATCGGATTGGTCCACACGCACGTGATGTCTGTTCTTTAAAGTTGGTCCATCAAGTCTACCTCACATCCGCCTTATGCTCTCCCTCCCATGTAAGTCATCGAATGCACGTTTTTCCCTGTCCTTACATCGGTCCAGGTCTATAACAGAAGAACCCCCCGTTACATCCCCTTCTGCTGGTGTCATAACTGAACCAGCTGTACCCCCTCCTAAGAAGCTGGTTGCCACTCACCCGTTCCGTGTCTATGGCTACAAATTGTCGCATGGTTGGGTCATCCAGTTTGGAAAAGATAAAGGCCTTCAACGTGCAGACATGAGCAACAACTCGCTCGAAAGTGCTGTGTTCATGTACTTGCTCGCTCGCTTGCCTGGACTACAACGTCATTATCTCGACGACCCAGATGAACCTTTTTACGGCTGGAGTCACTGTCTTGCGATCGCCAACAATTGGAACCTGAAGAAGAAATCTCTAGTAGCAGGTCGGCTTCCAAAGTGGAAGGCTGTTCTGGGGACAGACGTGGAACCTCTGTGGCATATACCTACCCGTGATACGATACCTCCAATACCCCCGGAATATCGAAGGTGAGTCCATCCTACCCTTAATTCCATCAGAGCACTCAGTGGTTTTGTTTCGTCAGGTTATACGAGAGACACCTTGCTGAGAGTCATGCAGGTTGATGTCAGAATCTCGTAAGGGCTGCTTTGCATACAAGATCCGCCACACGAATTTGCGAAACTGTACATATGTAATATTTTGTCAACAATTTTGATATGCCCTTGACCATACTTTACACCACGAGGAATACCATACGGTGAACAGTTCAAGCAGAAATGGATGTAAAACGCGGTTTCTTCCCCTCACTGGGCCAGCGCTTGGTTTCACTTCGCCAGTGGGAAGCTTACGCAAGAAAAGCTGGCAGACGCATGGCTCCAGCCAGACCTCAAGTCACTGGCCAATCTACCCTGCGAAACTAAATCGTGTCGAGTCTATCAGTGCTAGACCCAGACATCCGCCAACGATGCAAAGATCTGGGAATTTTATCACTTCCCAAGGCACAGATGGAAGAAGAACAAGAACGGGAGATCTGCCGCGAGCACGAGCGTGAACGAGAGGTAGAGCTTCCTCCCAGGGGAGAACCGGCGCAACATTCCCTTCACCCAGATGTTGTATCCTTTGTGAGGACCGGTGTCATCCCTTCACTCCACTCTGGCAGCGCCTTTCAGCCAATCGTCACAACGTTGGAAAAAAGTTCCGCAGCTACTGATGAAGCAGATGTCTGGACTCTGGAGCCCTTTTATTCTGGCGACAACGGACTTTTACAGAACGATCAAGCCTGAGTCCACTAGGGGCACCGTGGACCAATACGGTCCAATGGATTCTCTCCAGTAAAAGGAAACACGACCAATTACTTGTCCTGCTTAGTCCTTTTGAAGCTGACCGCTTGATGCCAGACATCCGGGCGAGCGAACATGTCCACCTTCATCTTTATGCGCCCCGTACATCCCAGAGAATGAACCCATCGGACGATCTCAAGCTCTATTCCATCCCCCCCTTACCTTCCGATTGGACTCCACCTTGGACTCTGGTAGACCAGCTGAATGTATTCGCTGGGCAGCTTTACCTGAGAGACTATCAATCGTACCTCCGGCTATGTCGTTTTCTCGGCGTACCTACGAAAGGGTCACCAAACGACCCGGGGGCAATCCGGCGAAATCTGTTTAACATTCCTGGTAGTTTTGAAGAAATGGAAATCACATTCTCGGGCTCTCCGCTGCCTTTTGTGATGGCGCTGCTCGCCATGCGGAGCAGAGGGATACCCTTTGCACACACAGACATGGGCAAAATTCTTCAGGGGCAAGTTCTCACAGAGAAGGACTTCCAACGGTAGTTTCTCAACAACCTTTCACATCCACGACAGCATTTACGTGCGGATTGACAATCGGTTTTTCGTTCACGGTGAGTTCTGTTCTCTGATGATTCAGATAACAGAAAACTCATCGACGGGTTTGTTACTAGCATTGCCCGGGCTTGCTGTTCATGCTGTCGTTATCGTGTATTTATGTAAATGAGGCTCTCATAGTAGTAGTTCAAAGTCTGGTATTCGAACAGGTAGTAGCATCTTTATGTAATTGTTAACTCAAACTTTGACTCAAACGTTCATGAGTTCCCTCAACGACCTCCTTGCGTCTCAGGATGCGCTACTGCGCGAAGCCGCACTCGCCTTGCCTCATGAATTCTCTCGCTGCACGTTTGGCATGGGCCCCATTAAACAGGCCGTCTATCTCTGCTTGACGTGTGCCACCCTGCACGGAATCTGCTCCTCCTGCTCCATCGCTTGCCACACCGACCACGAACAAATCGAGCTCTTCCCGAAACGCCACTTCCGCTGCGACTGTCCGACGTCTGCAATTCCTCACCACCCATGTACCCTGCACATGACTACGGAGGAGGAAAACGGCACAAACCAATATGGACAAAACTTTCGGGGCCTGTTCTGTCGCTGTGCAAGACCATATGACCCCAAGACGGAGCAAGAAACGATGATCCAATGCCTGGCGTGTGAGGTTGTGCCCCTCCCTCTACCGCCGTCAGCTCTCTGACGAGTCCGTTTCTCTTGAATAGGACTGGTTTCATGAATCATGTCTCAACCTGCGAGAACGACCACCGCCGCGCGAGTCCCCCCCTGACTTGCCCGATCCCGGCGACACGGCTGCACACGAGGACGACTGTTCGGATGGGTCCTCGGATTTACCCCCATCCTTGATATCTGCCGATGACTACGACTCGTTCGTGTGTGCCGCATGCGTGAGTAAAGTACCAACCCTCCGTCGATACGCGGGAACCAAGGGCGTCATCATGGTAGTACGTGACGGGGAACGAGGCTCTTGGAAAAGACTCGAAGGAGAACCCTCAGCAGAATCCCAGGGGAGCTTCGATGAACCTTCATTGGACGTTGCAGACCCCGAAGCCGCCACGACTAAACGACCACGTTCACGTTCTTCCTCCCAGAATGACGAGCGTGAAGCGAAGCGAACAAGGCTCTCAGAGTCCCCACTTTGTTTGGCACCTGCTGTTAACCACATCGCACAAGCCATCTTCGATAACAAAACGTCTGGGTCCAAGGATTCGACACACGAAGGCATTGGTGATATTTTTCTAACCGAAGGCTTCCGTGAACGGTGGTGTCGGTGCGAGCGCGTCAGTGTCTCAAGTTGATCTCGATTTGTTTGAAATGAAATAATGGTTCGCAGTGTCTGCCGTCGCTTCAGGCGTGTCCATATTTGCTCGAAGGAGAGGACACGTATGAACCCCCCGAGGATCCCGACTCAGGCATGATCGTGTCCTCATTCTAATGCGGACTTGCACTCATTCTGTATCAGGTTTCTCTCTCGAAGAGCTTGGTGCAAGAGCTCTGGAGCGGTTGCCGCGCGACCGTGCCATTGACGGTATTCACGCTTTCAATAACATGCGGTACGTTTTCTTGTTACATTTCCGATATTTCTCTGACGTGAGACGTGGTATTAATCAACAGTGACCATCTCTTGGAGTGCTTGCGGCCGTTTGCTCAGCAAGGGAAGATTGTAGAAGCAGCAGATGTAACACAGTTTTTCGAGGCGCTCAAGGAGAAAAGATATCATCATGTTAATTAACCGCTGTCTGGTAATCTTTGTCTATTCGAGTATCATCCTTGGGAAAATACGATGTAATTGTCTTGACGTTCGTCAAATTTAAGCTCTATTGACCCAACTCTGGTGGGTAGGTGCGCTACCTATAGACTTGATTCATGAAAGTGGGCGCCGCTGTCAATGGACCGTTGAGGTGCGAACCCTGACCCAACACGAATGGTTCAGTTAAAACAAAGCGTAGCGCAATCTGCCATACGTGAGTTCCCTTGGTAGCTTCGTAACCGTCCATCAGAAGCAAATGGGTTTCGAGAATAAAATTCCATCCCAACTATGAACTCGACTCCGCCTCTCCTCATCGCTACATCGAGTATCGTGCTGTAACACCGAATATACTCAGATAAAGTCATGCAGCCCATGAAAACATGCATAAAACAAAAGCCGGCAGCGACCAGCAATGACGGAAGAGCTTACAACTTGGCCACTACCTGATGGAAAACAGGCGACATGACTCGGACAGGTACAGCGTTCCCCTTGAAGACAGGCATGGCGTTGTAATACGCCTTCCAAGTAGCGCCCAAAACGATGGGTGCCGAGACGTACAGCTCGATGTTGAGATCGTCCAAATAAGCGCCAGATGTGGCACGGCGCTCGTGACCGCGGCGTCTTCGCGATGCGCTGATCGCGACACGTCAAACCTCCTTCTTCAGAGTACCACGCGGGATCGCAACGAATGACCGCGCATTCGTAGACGTCGAGGATGGGCTTGGGTAGGGCCCATGATTGGCCATCGCGTGACCCATGGCTTCGATGGGAAGTTCGGCTTGGGGAAGGATGAGCGTGTTGAAGACTGGATCACGGTGACCTCCGGGAAGTTTCTGTAGCAATGCTCTGTTCTCCTCGAATGACGATACGGGGTGTCGAGCAAGGAGAGATTCCGACACGGTATCTAGTATCGGTGGAGCAGTAGCTCCGAGAATAACCGGATGCACAATGTCCGCACATCACCGTCGCTAACGATGGTGCCCTTGAGGTCGTTCTGAAGGACGTGAGTGAGCGGAATCACTGAGGAAGAGGGAATGTATGACTGAACTCGAAGCGAGCCACAAACTTGTGCTCAAAACCCCCTTGAGCACCGCCATCTCGCGTTCATTGCAAACAGGAACGACGAAGAAGCGAGGACTGTGGTCCTCGCCATTCACCCTCAACCAAGCCATGACCAAGGCAATCTAACTCATTCAATTAGTGACACATCAGTTGCACGATTGCATTAAACTGACTTGCATGCCTCTTCCCTGGGCGTGTTGATAATGAAGCCTCGAGAAGTCCTGGTACTAGCTGTGGTTTCCACGTCGAAGGCGTCCTCTCTCAGTCAAGAGGTAGATCCCGACGGTGTCGAATCGAAGTGGCGATTTACCAGTGGCTCAGGGTGTTGTCATCCAAACGCCGAAGAAGTAGGTGTTGCCGGTTACCTTCTTTGATAGAAGGTAGGATGCGTGTGTCAGAAGATCAGTCTCGTGACACGTGCAGGCTTCAATTCTCCCACGCCACTGCATCAGTCAGTGACCGCATCAAACCGGGTTATGTAGATGTTCATCGACCTCTGTCTCGTTCTTCTTCTCGGTCTGAAATGCCAACCAAGTCTCTAACTCCGGAAGAGAAGTCAAAAGTCTCATCCGCAATCTCAACCTCTTCCCACAAGATCCTCGCTGCAGTCCCGGCCCGCATCTACCTTGCCCATCCGCAGCGTGACAAATGGTCATACGCTGGGCTCCAGGGAGCACTGGCGTTCACCTACGACAAGTCGAAAGACGCCTTCATCATGAAGCTCGTCGACTTTGAGGGCACACGCGGAATCATATGGCAACACGAGCTGTACGCTCAATTCGACTACCGCAAAGACCGGCCGTTCTTCCACTCTTTCCCTGGCGATGTGAGTGCGTCGTCCGACCAGGGGATAGTGACTCAGCTATATACCCCCTATAGCATTGCATGATCGGCGTCGTGTTCGCCGATGAGAAGGATGCAACTGTGTTCTACAAGAGAGTCACAACTCGCAAGGCGGAGAAAGGTATGCGAGGACACTAATCCTGCGAGAACCAGATGTTCATGTCACTTGTTAGCCGCCAAGGTCTCTGCAGAGCCGCAAAAGGTCAAGAAAGGTGGAAAAATAGACAAGTCAATGATCTCAGGTCCTCAAGCTGGTTCATTCAAACACGTTGCACATGTCGGGTTCCACGCCGAGAAGGGATATACAAGCAACAATGTGGATGAGTCGTGGCTTTCACTTGTTCGAAATCTCCAGGGTCACGGAGTCACTGAGGAAGTCATCGAAGAGAACAAAGAATTCATACAGGACTTTGTCCGCCAAGTGCAGGAGAATGCGAATGTAGTGGCGACAGCACCCAAGAAGAAACCACCCCCTCCGCCCGTCCCTCGGCGAGGCGCCCATGCTGCTTCGAGCAGTGTCACTTCGACTAATGGGGACGTGGCTCCCCCGCCTCCGTCATTCCCTCCGAGGCAACCCCCGCGGTCCGGCCTACCTGTCCCTCCTCCACCTCCACAGCGTGGCTTCGTGGCACCCCCTCCACCCGTACTTCCTCCACCTCTAGCGAGGTCCAACATTCCCCCTCTTCCACCCTCTCGACCAGCGAACTCGCCACCCACTCCACCGTTGCCACCCCCGGTCGTCCGCCCGACCCCCTCAACACCAGTACCGCCCCCACCTCCAGTACGCCCTCAGAGTGATACACCACCACCACCACCACCTCCTCCTCCTCCTCCTCCGCCCCCGCCTCCACCGGCACATAAAGTTAGCGCCTCACCTCCATCACCTCCAGCCGAAGAAGACTCACCACCAGCGCCGCCACCCCCTCCACCACCGCCTCCGCCTGGAGCGACCGCGGCGATACCACCTCCACAGCCCGAGCGTGCTGACCTGTTGGCATCAATCCGTGGACAGAGCGTGGCCAACCTGCGCAAGGCACCGGCACCGTCATCAGCCCCGCCAGCCGCACCTGCATCTGCGGCAGAGGGATCTAACAATAGCAACGGCACGGGCGGAGGCGGGGGTGGAGACTTGACCGCAGCTCTCGCTGCGGCGCTGCTGCAACGGAGCAAGAAGCTTGGTGACAGCGATGATGAGGACGATGACGATGACGATTGGTAGAAGTAGATTTATGGATTGTACACAGCCTATTAACAGAGACTTCTGCATGCGAACCCTGTAGCAAGCGTGCTTTTGGCTTGCCCTGGGCTTTGGGCTCAGGTCACCTGATTTGGCTATGGCGATTGCCGATATCAAATGGCCCGGGTTTACAATTGCGTTGGTCTTGTCCCCTCTCCATCGTCTCCCACAGCGATTTCCAAGAGAAACTTCCCTGACGTGTTTCTAGAATATGGCAGATCAGTTGGTGCGTCCATCTAGAACATCACGTGGTAACCATCAGCTTATAGGTGGTTTACCCAGTCTGAAGGTGGGTGTTGACATGCGCTGGACGACCTCCCCATACACTCATTGTTTCGCCTTGACGCACAGAACAAATCTCCGGTGAGTAAATCCACGATATGCACACAGGAGCAGCTCATGGCGCGTGCACAGAATTCAAGGAGGCATTCTCCCTATTCGACAAAGGTCAACCTAGATATCTACATCCCCTTCACTGTTCAAAAATCTGATAGATCCTGTTCATCATAGATGGTGATGGCACGATCACCACCAAGGAGCTTGGCACGGTGATGCGCTCGCTAGGTCAGAACCCCACCGAGGCCGAGCTACAGGACATGATCAACGAAGTCGATGCGGACGGAAACGGCACGATCGACTTTCCCGAGTTCTTGACCATGATGGCGCGCAAGATGAAAGACACGGATAGCGAAGAAGAGATCAAGGAGGCCTTCAAGGTGTTTGACAAGGACGGCAACGGATTCATCAGTGCGGCAGAGTTGCGGCACGTCATGACCAACTTGGGTGAGGACGCTTGTTGTTGAACTGGGGCGATTCGTCGGCGGATGCTCAATGCGTGTGTGTAGGCGAGAAATTGACCGATACAGAGGTGGACGAGATGATCCGTGAGGCGGATGTGGATGGTGATGGCCAGATTAATTATGAAGGTCAGTATACGTCCTCTCTTTCTCCGAACCAGTTGCTCATGCGACCTCTTAGAATTCGTCAAGGTGAGGGGCGGACGCATTGTCCGGTAATTTCCTGCCAGTGACCGTCTTGCTCAGCTTCTTGAAACAGATGATGCTGTCAAAGTGACCTCGCCGTTTTTGCCCATGTCCGCTATCGTTTCGTCTGTTCATCCCCGCTTGTCCTACCATTAAGCTTAGTCGGGATATGAGATGGCGGTTTTTTTACTTGTACTAATTGCTCATTTACATATGGATGACGTGCTGGGCATGAATGAAGGCAGTACCGTTCACTGGCGCAGTACTAAGAATAAGAATGACGTCATTCGAAAGCGCAGCCATCAAGGCTAGATAAGGGGCGTTGTGTGACTACTCTTCAAGTTCTGTCCAGCCATCATGTCAGGAACATCCAACCACAATCCCGCCCAGACGGAACAGCGCCTCAACATTCAACCTCACCCAGCGGTCAGTGACGTCCAGCATGTCAGGCTCGTTGCCCTGACCAACGCCTAATGCACAGAAATCAAACAACCCCGCAGATCTCGTCGACGGGGGCGCTGGACTGACGGACAACCCGGCTGTGATGGCGCATCATGCTCGGGAGCCTCACGTCCTCAGTCAGGAGATGATGAACAAGTTGGATGCACCGCTGGTAAGATCCGAGTTTCATGTCTGTTGCGACGGAACCTCATCGCGCATTAGAGTCGAGAGGAACTCAAGAAGAGGTCTGAGGAGCTGAACAAGTAGCACAGTGGGAGGTTGTGGTTGTGTTGTAGGTGGAAGGGACGGCTTCAGCTTGGTGAATGCCCGAGGGGGCGGATTGATGAGCAGATGCGTGTACTTACGATTCGGATGTTGTATTCACATTCAATTGTGAGCTGTGTATGATTCACCCGAGTATGCTTCTGATGGCGAACGTTTGAACTTCTAGTCGGTGATATCCGTTCATATGCCTATGCAGGCGGGTTGGACGGGCGGATACAGGATACATCATATGGATGTCTTGGTGACATGCTGCGCGCAAGATCTTGACCCT
>JBBPJQ010000597.1:0-20123 GCA_038088795.1 Boletus rex-veris
GACTATTGCTATTGGACGATAAGGAAAGTGAGTCAAGTGGAATAGCACGAGGATGCCATGAGGAGCACAGCCGAGATAGGACAAGATAAGGTCATGTGACCGAGCACGTGACTAGATATGTGATGAGTGTGATAAGATCACGTGACTAGACATGTGATGAGTGTGATAAGATCACGTGACTTGATAAGATAAAGTCCTGTTCAATGGATAAGACACAAGTTAGTCGAGCAAGAAGGAAAAGATATCCAGCAATAAGAGGCGAGCGTAACAGTTTCAGTATATGGTGTACACCTTCCTTCAATCCTCACTTATGTTTCAGGCTCCTAGAGGCAACACAGAATGTACAACAGAAAACAAACTGATCAGCGAGGACTAAAAAATGCGAGCTGTCCAATCCTTTGTCTACTGATAGTCACTCATTTTCATGGTGAGCTGGTTTCTATATGGATATATTACATCAAATGGTTGGATTAATGTATTGTTGACTTCTCGAAGGTGTTCTTTATGAATTTGTTGTGCAGCTCGTCAGAAGCAGACGATGGCGAATACATGAGGGCAGTCCACAAAAGGACCCAGAACGTGGACTCCATATCGTCAGCGGCACCTTGTTCTGCACTTCTGTCTTCCACCAGGCATGCGGACATGAACTGCCAAGTCCCCTGATCAAAATTTGTTTTAAAGGAGGCCACAGCAGAGCAATGGATCTAACATACCATGCGTGATGATCTATGAGGCGATTTGGAATCGGAATCCTTGGCCAGCTCCCAATCGATCAAGTATCCTCTTCCCATTAAAATCACGATGTTGCCAGCACTGATGTCCCGATGCAAAATTTTGATAACGCACACGCCTTTATGAGCTAGAAAGAAGACATTATCATTCTGCTTCTCATCGGATTGACATTCAGAAATCATTTACTGTCCAGTGCATCACGTATCGCTTGCACGAGCTCGTTAGTGGAAGCGAACTCAGACAGTGCTTTTCCGACGATGTTGAGAACGAGTCAATAGTGTCAACGTACACAAGAACTTTTCCAACCTGTGGTTCGCGCATACATGCAACATTCATTGGATCTGCGGCCAGGTAAGATCAAATACTTTATGTAATGTAAATACTCAGTAAAACTGAATTACCAACACAGCAGTGTAATTCTAGTGACATGGTATGTCATCAAGAAATATCTCCTCCAGAAGGTAGGGGTGGACCCAATCGAAAGAAACCAGATTCAGTGAGAAAGTGATTTATCACTTCTAACTAGCATTGCAGAGCACTCAAACGATTTGACATCGTTCAAACAGACGATGAAGATCTGATTACTGCCGATTCAATCTTTGATGAGAGTAATTGCAGAAATATATGTTTCTTCTTGCACCGATCTTCCATACATTAACCACAGACAAGATCGAAATAGAACATGTTGTCGGCTCGATGGTCCCAATGAGCGACACATTTTGATGCCACTATGTTCTGTACACACAGACGTCCAGCTCCATTTCACCGAATGCACCAATGTAGATTCAAATGGGATGACATCATGAACACGCTGGATGAATTTCTGTAACTTCAAGACATGCGACAAGCTCCAAAGACGAGTTACAATAGAGATGACTGTGTTAATTGACATATGATTAAATTATAGTCTGTAATGTATAACTAATGTGGTCTCAACTATGATGACCATCATACTTTTCAACAGCACTGCAGTGAGGACAATATACAGCACGTGCAGACCCAGTTACAGCCTGAGTCGATCACACAAAGGGACACAATTCAGAGCAATTACTATTACATGCTCGTTCACTGTACATAAATATTGTCACCTGCATGTTCAACAGGATGTGCCCAACATCGCGGTCCAATGCACATTGAATCCTAGGTTGTTGTTTTTGCCATTGATTTTACACATGAACATGTTGATGGTATACACGATCATGGCCAATGACCCTGTTGGAATATCTTGTGTGTAAAGTGGCGCGTTACTCAATGTTGGATTGAGATCACACTTAGGATCAAAACGGTCATTCTTCGAGGTGTAATCGTAAATTGAGACTATGGGAGTTAGATGAGTGATACCGTATATGTATGCAATAGCTCACCTTGTTCTGTACACAGGAGACATAACCACGTATTTGAAGCACCAGCTACTGCTCGTGGACTCGAGGCCGACATGGAGTACTTGGAAGTGTTTTTGGTGGGTGTCTTCAATAGGTTCGTACTTCCAACTAGAACACAGATCAAGTTAACTATCTCACTCAAGGAACAAGGAGGACGACACCTGTTTTATAGTCATCATCGCCATCAGGTTGTTTCCCTACGAATGTATGAAACTAAAAGTGGGAGCCCGACAACTCGAATATGAAAGAGGGTGTGTCATATACTATACTAAAGTGCAAAATAGAGGCAGATGCATGGGGATTGCACACAATAGGAACGATTAGGGAAGATGTAGGGTGTCAATCAACATTTCACCCATGTCATTCATGTGAAACACAACTGAGGGAGGTGGATGAAGTGACGAGTGCAAAAGTGAGCTGGATGCATTGGGTAGGAATGATTATGTAAGAACTGATGATGACAGCGAGATTGTACGAAGAGTACAAGCTTATACACACTATGGGAATGTAGAAAGTAAATTCAAAAGCCTCATGGCGTGATGCACTGCTATATGCAGTAGTCATTCTCACTCATTATAATCAATCAGTGTAGTTATGGGTGAGTGAATCAGTCAGTCACATGGTCAGTCAGTCATGCGGTCAGTCACTGTATAGAGTGAATCAGTCAGTCATATAGTCAGTCACGCAAAGTGTCACTAGTCACTGTGTAGAGTGAATCAGTCAGTCATATAGTCAGTCACACAATCAGAAACAAGCAAGTCAGTCGCATATAATAAGGGTGACTGACTGTAGCTACAGGTTTAGTAAACTCAATTACTAGCAGACAAACAACCCTAACAACCCTAACACTAACCAACCGGGGGGTTCCCCCCCGGACCCCCCTTCATGATATACATAACACTAATACTAACTAACCCTAACCATGAACACCGGGGAGAAACCCCCCAATGGAGAATTATGCAGGAATGATAATCGATCAAGGGTTAGAGATGAGCACTCACAGCTCAGGAACAGATCATGCAGATGACACGATCTTTGTTGCAGAACCTTCCTTGGGGTCCAAGGAAGGTGTTTTGAGAGGTTGAGAGTTGAGGGGATGTGTTTCAAAATTTCTACAGAAATAATGATTGAGAGAAGGGGTAATGGGACAAAAGCACTCACAGCTCGGGAATGGTTGATGCAGATGACACAATCTCTGTTGCAGAACCTTCCTTGGGGTTCAAGGAAGGTGTTCCGATGGCTTCGATGTCGAAGAGATATGTAGCTGAATATCTGCAGTGCTCCAGAGGTCAGAAGTGAAGTGGCGTGAAAGAAGTGGCGTGAAAGAAGGGTCGATTGTGCTGCAACAAATTGGTCAATCAAGGCTGTTCTTGTTGCGCATGGCACATAGGCATTGTGAGACAATTCCCAGGTGGTTCTGAGGCTGGTCAACAGTTGGAAATGATGTGAACCATGATGAGGAAGAGGAGATGTGCCACAGGTGCAAAGACTGATGTGGTGTGGGAAAAAGCGGATGTTCAAACGCCCACACGACATACTGATAGGCACCCCGCCCAGGGCAGAACTGCTTGCTTTGACCATGTGTTTAAGATCACCAACAGAGGACGTTAGCAGAACTTGAAGTTCGGAAAATGTATCAGGTTTTGATCCCCGAATCCAATATCGTACTCCAATGAAGCCCACTGGAAACAAGGATCGAACAATCATCATCAGATGAATGCGTGCATTGCAAGTGTCACGTACCTGTTACGCTCACCCCTTATTGCTGGCCTTATTGCTGGATATCTTTTCCTTCTTGCTCGACTAACTCGTGTCTTATCCATTGAACAGGACTTTATCTTATCAAGTCACATGATCTTATCAAGTCACATGATCTTATCACACTCATCACATGTCTAGTCACGTGCTCGGTCACATGACCTTATCTTGTCCTATCTTGGCTGTGCTCCTCATGGCATCCTCGTGCTATTCCACTTGACTCACTTTCCTTATCGTCCAATAGCAATAGTCACTCTTATCTCGGCAGTGCTTATCTTTGCCTCACCTATAGTGCATGGTAACCAGTAAGCACACTACTTACCTCTTATAGACATACACAGCATGGTCTGTGCACGCTCTCCAGTAGTATAAGTACTCGTAGTTGTAGCCACTTATACCTCAGTCTTGTTCTCTTGTTGTTTCCCTTGTATCCTCCTCTCGTCTTGACCATAGTCCCTAAATCTATAAAGGCATTAACTTGTCTTCCCTTATTGACATCCCTCTTGCCGTCCTCATCGACACATCAGACATACTCATTGCAAGTGCCATATAGCTGTGAACTATAGCACAGACACTCGACAACAACCGACATATCATAGAAGAATATTTGGTCGTTTCAGAAACACCTTTGCGATGGCTTCCATTGATGCATAGTGGGTAAAATGTCGGTGGGACTGACATAACGAGGTCGCTTATTAGATTTCTGATCGACAAGGCTAAGCACAATCATAAAAAAACACTCCAAAATGAAAAAGAGAGTTCACTCACTAACTAGTTCTTCAGGAACATCATCAGCAATTCTATGGATCACAATCAGATAAAGGCGTCCATCAATGACTAAACGAACTCACCTTTTACTTGACGCTGATTTGGCACTAGACTTTCTGTGATCACAATTGATAAACACAGATAATCAAATTCCGTCTTGTAAGATAAACATTACCTTTTGGACATAACAAAGATGTCAAGAAGGATCTGATCCAGAACGTAAGATGGGAAAATATTCCCAATATTTAAATGATGTAGTGCAACCTATCGATCGCATGTTAAAACAGACCTGTAGTTATCGACACATTTCCAAAAAGTTTGATATGTCTCGGCATTGAGGCAACACTATTTTTCCGAATTTGAGGTGATTTGAGGGTGAAACATTGACCTCATGAAATTCCAGCAAAAGCGGCGAACAGGTTCAATGTACCAGGATGACCAGAGAGCACATCAAGAGCACATCAAGAGGAGAATAACCAATCATTACCAAATTTCACATCACGTGTTCTATCAACAAAGGCTTCTTATAATGACTATAGGGCCACGTTGCACTACACCTTGCGTAATACACGGACCTACAGGGCAACTCAGCGACAAAAAGATCCGGTATGGAATCATGCTTTAACCTACTGGTTGAACCCTTGATAGAGACATTGAAACAGAAGGTACGAAAATATTCACCAATGACATCGCAGACACGCAGCTGACATGAAGCACGACAACACCAACCATAGAAGCAATAACAAATCATTGCTGAGAAGCGGACGATACAACCAAAGTTGTTCGATAACATCTGGTGAGGAACCTCAATGGTAACCACGAAATAACTTCCAACATGCACTGTGCACAGAAAACCTGTATCCAACAGGACCGCTCTGGCCTACGTCCACTCAAAGATCACAAACCATATTCAATTGATATTCCAAATAAAGCCTGTGAGCTGCGGCATTACTGACCAATATAACGAATGATATTTGACAACTTGGTTTTACCGCTTGCGACTGTTGACAGCCATCAAAACAGACTAAGACACCATATGGTGTCGTCAGACATCAAACCTCACGACAAACTGCGAGACGAGAGCAATCGAGATCTAATGGTTCAAGGTACATGTTCATTATCTATTTATGATACACACCGAGACACATGTTCTGCTCAGGCGGTACGAACCTGGAAAATTGTATGTACATTAAACTCGGTACACAAAGATATATTGACACTCACCCGGTATGCTTCACGGTCACGTCCTCCAGATATACTAGACTACACGATGTCAAAACGAGCAAAAGCACATGTACTCAGAAGCACACCCATAGTACACTCACTGTTCTTGATCCTGTCAAGTACAGTCCAATGCGTTCAGACAGTGTAGAAGTGCAAATGCAAATGAACCTACCATTGTCTTCAGAGGAGTAACAGGAGTAGCTTCACTGAATAAACAAATAAACAAAGATACCATAAACAAAGAACATAAGTAAGTGATTACTTTAATTTGTTCCTACGAGCATGCATCAGATCTGCAGGTATATTGACACTATCGCCATCTCCATCGGATTCGGCGTCTTGAGCGTAACTAATCCCAAGCCACTCAGGACTTGAGAATCAACAAACTGAGTTATTCTTGTCAATGATGTCAGCCTCTCGTTCAGATTCACTATCACCTGAATGAATCTAATAAGTTACTTCCACCTTTGTTGTCTTTGAACTCAAAACTGACCGCTTTTCGTCTTATCGTCTGCGATCACGAAAGATCTGATTGAGTATTCATCGGTATCCTGCCTGTCATGCCCTTCACGTGCCTCATTTGTGTTTCACATGAATGACACGTAGCCATCCATATACCTTGTTTGTGGGTTATGCTAACCACATGTGTAATACCCTCCTAAGCTGTTTCTCGCCCTACCTCTGTCATTTGTCATCAAAGCCCTTCCACTATCCTCACCAAGGCCTTGTCTATATGTCACCACTTATTACCCCGGCTAGATCTTCTGGTCCATACACCTTGTTTGCGTTTCATGCTTACAACATGTTATAACCCCACAAGGGAAAGCCACACCATTATCCTCACCAGGGCCTTTTCTACATGGTACCACCAATTGCTCAATTGGTTTTTCTCACCATCTGTACACCTTGTTTGCATTTCACACTTACAATGCATTGTAACCCCCACAAGGGAAAGCCGTGCCAGTATCCTCACCAGGGCCTTGTCTACGCGTCACCGCTGATTGCTCATGTTTCATGCCAACAACACCCTCTTTATACTGTATATGCTGGTTCAAACCCACAGTTGCCGCACGTGTTCCTCTCTTGGGCATTTGCTATGACATATGTTTTCCCTCTGATCTTGCTGATCAGCCTAACAAGATAGCCGTAGGTGCACTGTAACAGGCTGTCCCTTTCCAGTTGGGTCCAATAAAGCAGATGTTTCTAGGCATATGTCCAATTACCATACCCTCAGTCGAAAAGTTCAATATCAAGGTAGCATATATGCATCCTTCTTATGCCTTTTCTCACAGAAACCATAGGTTGCAGTATAGAAATCCAATGAAATGGTCTCTCTGACAAGATGCCCTGCCCCTGTAGGGATCCAAGGCACACTCGCTTTAGCTTTCAGAAAATATATGCCCTCTGCCGTATAACCAACCACCCCAACGATCCTGATGCATTCCCTAATCAGTCTACTGAGCTTCCCGTCCCATCACTGAATGATGTGCCATCCAGTGGTTCTCGAACTCTCGTCTTTGAACCTATGAATCCTCCCCCCCGTTCATTCAGACCCAGTAGAGCCCATGATGGTCGACGAACCTCCCCTTTTTGACCCCTCCCTAGATACTGAAAAGAACTCTTCTGCTGAGTACACGCCAATATCAGCAATAGATCCTAAGGATGACAGAACACACCTCTCTGCTTCGACATATATGGACACGTACCCCCTGCTGCTACCCATGATCCGTCTGTTGATTCAGAAATTGACTATGCCTCTTGCCCTACCCCGATGGACTCCTCCTTCTTTGCACCCGACCATTCAGTATTCAATATACTCTTGTCCTTCGGGCTTTGTGTGGATCTCAAGTTCAGACTAATCATCTGTCTCCCATGCTCCTCGCCCATAGATTATCACTATGCACATGCCCACCTTCTCAACTCCTATAAAGCATCTACACAGTTATGCTCATCCCTTCCCTCAAAAGATGAGCTGCACGCAATGCTTGTCTCCTTAAATGCTCATGAGATCAAGAGTGTCTTTCCTGGACCTATATCACCCATTCACGGCCTTTCAATCATTGACACTATCAAGTGTACCATTTCTGGCTGTCAATCCCCTGTCATTTTCTCTGACAAGAGGAGGTTCAATGAGCATTGTCAGCATGCCCACCCAGACCTTCCCACTACACAGTGCCAAAGCTCTTCCATCAAAGTCCATTTCCTTGGCAAATTTCATGCTATGCAACAAATGGTAGAGGTTAATTACATCCCTACTGTACCTTCTTCTTCTTCAGAACCCCTAATTGACAATATTGAAAACCACCTTGCCTCCGTTCATTTGTACAGTATAAGCAACATATTTCAGCCGTCATGCAATGAACGTACCAAGGGAACCATTTTTGCCCAAGTCAGTTGGGACCAACTCCTTGTAGGCGTTAACATTCACGAACTTCGTAAAACTATAGTGTCTCTGAACTCAATGGATGTGACGTATCATCGCCTCACACAAGCAGTAGAATGCTACTACGCTTCAATCTCTCCCCTCATTTCCTCTCTTCCTATCCTCACAGCCCATGCCATCCTGTCCACTGGTGAGCTGGGCTCACAGCCATTCAAGAACCTTTAGGAGAAAGATACTCTGAAGAGATATTCTTGCTTCATGGTGTTGTTCCTCATGTTCCTTCTTCATCACATTGACAGCCCTATTCCTGCATTTTCTGTCCCCTTTCACCCTTCTCATATCAAGGAGATGTCCTCCTTACACAGGCTGATTGAGACCGAAGAATCTAGAGGTGTCGATGAACAAATACATTCCACCATCATCGCTTTGTTGACATTCCTGAGTGAAGAAGCGACCCTCAGTGATCATAGGGATCTTCTGACTTTTTTTTTGGTTGTATATCATCTCAGGGATGATACTGGGAATACCACCAAGGTATCTGCCATCCCACCCAACATTTCTGCTATTCAGTGGTGCCTTAGGGCCACTGCTGTTCATGAAGTGCTGAAGATGGCTCATCTGTACGGTGGTAATATGTTCAAGTATGGCCCAATTTCACACATGTTTGTTCAAATCTCACCCCATACTGTTTTTAGAGCATATGAGGAGCATGTTAAACACCTAATAACAGATTCCAGGCCAAACCTTTTCACTTACCTATGCCAGAAGCATGCTTTTCTCAGCACGTTGGCGTATTCTGAGCCTGGCCTCCCTCAGTTTATCTGGGACTCAATGATGACCATCCTGTCTGTAGATGGCTTTCCACTCAGTGTCGCATGGCTTCACAAGTCAGTTGACTGTGTCAAGAACGAAATGCAGTTTTTGATTGACAAGCTCACGCTATCCTGTGATCTTGCCAATGCTATGGCATACATAGACTCCCATACCAATCCATCCAATCCCACCATATGGTTTATTGATCATCCTCGGAAAGACCTTCAAGGAACGTCCATCGTTTCACAAGATTCCAAGGGGTTGTCTTTTCTTCTCGACGACTGCTTGACAAGATGGCCGTGGATGGTACCTATTTTACCAGATCTGAGGGGGTTCTCATAGCTTCCAAGCGTAAGTGTATGTTCATGTGCATATGATACAAGTTGATCTCCTTATAGCTGAAATTTGGCAGTGGTTGGGTGATCTTGACAAGCTTGTATTAGCAATGTATTATGCCATTACCTTGACGTGGGGAGGAGGTGCTAGGGGTACCGAATGTGATCACCTCAAACACACCATTCATGGGCCAGGTGAACACCATGTTTTTATTCTGAATGGGCTTCTTGCAATCATAACAACATATGTGAAAACTCAACACATTCAAGGCCATGGTTGACTCATCGTCCATACCCCTGCCCATTCAATTCCACGCCTCATCATCCTTATCCTCAGTGTGTTGTACCCAGTCACTGCAAAACTCTTCTGTTTTGTAATGGACATTTCCCTCGCTCGAACCTTTGAGCTATCTTTTTGTACACCATCCTCCAACATTATATGCAAAAGTATCATTAGGGTTGAGGGACTACTGACAGGTCATGTGTTCTATGCTCTGTTGTCTCACTGGCACGGGCTATGGTGTTGCAGATGCAGATGACCATGATTTGGCTACAATTCACTCCCAATTTGGCCACTCTGCTGTCATTGCAGATTCTCACTACAATATCCAGGGCACCAATGCACTCACTACCATATCGCACACATCTGTTCGGTTTATGCAGCGAGTTTCTACCAGATGGCATGCTTGCCTTGGTTGTTCTGATCCACGTCTTTCGGAAAGTATTGATCAAGCAAAAGATTAGAACAAATCTTTGCAACTGCTCAACACTCTCAAGGCGCACCTCTCATCATACATTCATGAAGCAGCACGGGAAGGCATCCAGGGCTTTTATAGGACTGTTCTTCCCCATTGGACCAGTTTATTGCAAGGTTTTGGCTCCGACCTAACCTCCTATATCAATGCAACATTTATCGGGACATCCCCCCCTGCTCCCTCTCAACTGTCCCCCCTCGTCGTTCATCCGCTACTTTCCTTACACATCAAAGCTTTGTTTTCTGGTTAGGACTGTTTTTCGTTTACCTCCCATTACCAAGCAGAGCTGGTGCAAAGCTGCTTGGCGAATGACCACATATTAGCTGTCATGCCTACTAGAAGCGGAAAAAGCTTGGCCTTTTTTGCAGCTCCTATACTCAATCCATGCAGCTTGTTCATTGTAGTCACCCTCTTTGTTGCCCTGACAGAAGACATGGACCATAGATTAGCTGCCTTGCCGATCATCAGAGAAAAATGGTCTTCCAATATCAACCCCTTTGAGTCCTAGCTGGTCATTGTTCCTGCCCACCAAGCTGCGACAGAAAGCTTTTTCCAATGGGCCAAAGCCAATTCAAGCAGGTTGCAGCAGTTATTCGTGGACGAAGCCCATTATATTTTTATCTCTGACTCTTATCGTCCTTGCTTCAAACTATTTCATCAACTTACTCAACTTAAGAAACCCATTACTCTTTTAACTGCCACCATGCCCATTTATTCTATCCCTGCCCTCTGTCAATCAATGATGATCGACCCCACATTACTTCATTTGATTCAAGCCCCTATCTCTCATCTGAACATTAAGTACACCGTCCTTCGAGTTGATCCCCAACACATCCTCCAGGAAACTGTAGGCATCTTTAAATCCGTGTGCCTCACTGAAAATGAATGTGGGATTATCTACACCACCAGCATCGCCTTTACGCAGCAGATCGCGGAACTATTAAACATCCCTGCATACACCAGTCATGTTTTACCTGATGAACACGACAACAAGGTTGAGAAGTCATCGAGGTTCCAGGCTTGGCGGTCTGGAATAGTACAGTGTGTTGCGGCCACCATATGCTTTGCTGAAGGCATGGATTTTCCAAGTGTTCGATGTGTCACTATTGTTGAACCAAAGGAGATGCTTTCATTTCTTCAAGAGTCTGGATGTCTAGGTCGTGACAGCCTTCCCTCTCATGCTATCACCATATGGAGCCTACCCCTGACCCCACCCCCTCCCAATGATCCAGATCACTGCGGAAGAGGTTCTATGGCCCGCTTTCTTCAGACCAACAGCTGTTGGTGCCTGACATTCAGACACTTTGATCCAGAGGTACATTTGTGTGCATCCTCTATCAATAATATCCTATGTATGTAATCAATGCGACATGCTGTCCAAGGTAATGAGCTGCATATGCTTTAATTGCCTCCAACTCAAACCTTATTTTTACTAGTCTAGCAAGTTGTTTGCTCCTCTGGTAATTATGTGGGCAAAACATTTATTTGCAGTACAAAATGTCTACCTTCTTTGCAGCACCAATCCAAGTGGTTTTCAGTTTCTTCATATGCTTTAGCAGACCCTCTGATCTTGTGAATCCAGCTGATTTGGGACAGGCTGGATGAAAGCAGTAGCACAGGAACACTTTGTTCTCGTTGTGATGGAGTGTCACTTTTTCACCTGAATAGATTGTAACAGCTACTGTTGTGACACATTTTTTGTAATGATTGATGTATAGATTTTTCTCATCAAAGTTGGAAGCACAAGAATCACAAATGTAAGAAGGCATAATGGCAGCAATGGTGATGGTGATGGTAATTGTATGAGAACAAGAAGCAATTAATTAGAATTTCTTATATATATGTGTATATATTTGTTTATATTTGTATACCGTGAATACAAAAGATCATACTCATGAATTGCAGCAACTAGCATGATGTATGTATACTGTGCAGTGACAGTATATGACAATAATCTCAGCTATTCTTTGACAGGTCACTTTCAGCATTTTAACTTGACCCACTGGCGCAATTGGCACCATCATTCTTTGCATAATGTCTACCACAACAACTTGTTTTCACATGAATGTTTAAACCATCATGTCATACAGATCATCTGTCTCCTTATCCTCATTTCCACCTTCCAGATAGGCCTCCATTATATCTTCATAGTGTTCCCTGAGCTGTTCCAATGCTTCTTGCTCCATCTCCTCTTCTTTGACCTTCTCAAACCATGACCATGACAAACCATGACCATGACACTCAATCACATCACAGTAGTGTGTGAATGATTTGTATGAGTCATTGTCAACACACATGCAGGTACAAAGACTTTCGTATTCTTCCATCGCTTCATCTTCCTGTTTTTACAGCAGTTCAGTTACAGATGGTATACATTCAAGGATTGTTACACATGTTTGATTGCTCTCTTTCATATACCTCGATCCTTGCACACTTGTCTTCTGTGAGCTAGAAACCAGATGTTGATGTCAAAGTTAGCCAAGTATTGTTTGATGAGACTTGCCAGATGTGTTGAGTGCCACAAGCCATCATGTCTCACATATTCATATCTGACCATGGCTTCATTCTGAGATTATACATTTAAGCACTGTCTATTGACATTTTCATTCAAATTATCAAAACACTTGCCCAGTGTCCTTCATCTGGTTGATTCATGTCAGTGCTTGCCTGATCAATCTCCATGATGTATCAAAATAGGAAGGTGATGGTGATGGTTCAAGTTAAAGAGATGTTGTTGACATTCTGATGTCTATGTTTGTCTTCATATTTGCTTACATGATCTGCCAGTGGATCACTCACTATAGGATGGCACTCATCATATATATATACTTTGGTTGTGCTCTGGTTGCGTTCTCACTATACTACATTGTGCTCTCATTGTACTAGGTGGCATTCTCACTGTACTAGGTTGTGTTCTCACTGTCCTAGGTTGCACTCTGCTCTGGTTGCGTTTGTTAGTCAGCAGGTTGCGCTCTGGTTGCGCTTATTAGTCAGCAGGTTGCGCTCTGATTACCATAAAAGGCAGTTGTGTTCAGCAGGAAATCAGCCCTACATTTTGAAGAGTAGATTATTACTTTTTTTACAGTGCAACATTGTGGTCTGCTCATCAATGTAAGATGTCCACAATTATTAATTCCGAATCAAACACTCTTAAAAGGAATTCTGATCATCTTCAAATCTCGGCTCAAACACCAAAAGCCTGTGCATTAAAAAAGCACCCTGTCATCGTCCAGACAGGTTACTACACAGCAGAAATGTTTACTGCTCACACCACTCACCTACATGCATTTGGTCTGATTGTCATTGATGCGTATTGTCACCTCCTTGACATCATGGCTTGTTTACCTATCAAGCATGATAGGTGATGTCCTCTACTTTTGGCAATATGACTGCCAGGGTACAATTCAATGTTCTGAATTCAACTTCATCCCTGCAGGACCTTCCATGTTTCCTGCTCACAATGCAATGCTTCCGAGACAACACTGGGGCTTGAATCCAGATATTGATCCAAAGTTTGGGCCTCAACCAAAATACCACAAGGTGACCCTCTCTGATGAAAAAGGGTGAAGAGATTGATGTCACCCTTGAGCAGTCAGACAAGGAACAGGCGCTGCACTTTGGATTGAATGACTGGACTATGAACCTATTCTCTGTCAAGAGCAACAATCTCACCAACCCAGAGGATACCAAGGGACTAGCTGTCAAGGTCTTTCGGGCTGAGGCCATATGCACAAGTGAGCCTGAGATCTTGCAGTGAGTACACAATATTGACAAAGATGATAAACTTGTGAAGGGGCACGTGCCAGATATGGTGTGGTACAAGGCATTCAAGGATACCCCCACTGCTGAGGTTTGAGAGCATCTCCAATGGCCACAAAACTGAAGGAGCTCGCATTCTATATATGATCATTTTCCAAAAATTGAGACCCATCACTGAACTCACTGGGCACAACTTCTTGCATGCATGGTGGGACATGGTGCGGTATGAATGATGTCTATTCCTAGATTTGGATTAGCTTGTTGATTTTGTTCAATCAAGGTCACCTCGCCCTCTTGAAGAAGTGGGTTTACCACTGAGACATCAGCCCATCAAGGTTGTTGGAATGGCAGTTCTTGTAATGGCAAGGACAAACAAAGCTCTCCAACATTGGGTCCCTTGGCCTTGTCTTTCACACCCAGAACTTTGTCAACTTATGTTGTGAGAAAGTGTTGCAATTGTTGGGAATCCCTCCAGACTTTTTTTTTAATCAGGAGATGGCATGCTCTAATTGTGAGATGATTTGGATAGAGAAATAGACAAGATCTCTCCTGGGTGACCTCTTCTGTTAAGTCTTTTAGGGCTTGTGTTTGTGGTTGCAAATAATCCATGGAGCTCTTTGGTCACTTTCTACCTGATCAAGTTAGCCATATTTTCATTGGGATTGAGGGTTAGGGTTCCTGGGCTCTTGAGCTGCTTCTTCACAATCACCTTCCACTTTCACTCCTTGAGGACATAGGAACAGTTGGCATATTTCTTGAATTGAGGGCTTTTACGATATATGACCTAACAAGGTTCTGACAGTCTAGTTTCAGGAAAATGAGTCCTAAAATTGTGGTTCACCTACCACAAGAACTTTTGAATTTAATATTTTTTAATATTGATTGCCAATCATTGAAGGTGACTGTGAAATCTGCAAGGAGTCTGTAGCCATGATCCCTAAAGTAATCCCAGTTTGAGCAGATGCTCTCCATGTTCTGTCATATTGTATCCTACAAATCCTCCAATCTGGTGGGGCTGTCTAAGTAGTTGTCATCAGAATCATCCATGGGAAGGAGAAGGTAGTATTGGATTGGATGGAAGAGACATCACTTGTGATTTTGTTCTAGGAGCTCTAGGTTGACAAAGAGCAGAGTACTTGCCAGCACTATATAGGATACAGAACCACTGTGAAGTGTGTCTTGTTGTCCCATTATTGTCATTGTCATTGTGGATGAGGACAAGGGGGAGAAGGGGGAGAGGATTCCTGGAAATGGTCCTCACTTGTGTCCTCACTGTTGGTGCCATTGGTGTGTTGCATTATCATGAGGTGGTGGGGACAAGGGAGTGGGGGTAGGAATGGGAGAGGGCAAGAACCATTCTCATCATTATATGCCATTAATTGTCATGGCTTATATATAAAGGTTGGTTCCATTGCAAGTGCTTGCAAAGCCTTCCAAAAGGAAGTAATAAGATGCAACTTGAAGAGCTAATCACAGGCATTTGAAGAAACTCAGTGAGTATGTTCATTGGATAAAGAAGTGATCCAGCTGTTGTGCACTCTGGTTTAGGAATGCACAATGGTGTGGTATAAAATGCATTGCTAACATCTGCCATGTGGAGGGATTTCAAGCCTCTATGTGAGGAGGATGCAAAAGAAGATATTGGTACCAATTGGAGGAGGAGCCATATCATATCACTCTTACTGAATTGAAACAGGCCCAAATTTGGTCTTGTAAATAGGTATCAACAGTGTCACTACACAATCAGCAAATTGCAGAGGAAATTTGGGATTATTAAGAAGGAGCAAGGGATTGTCTGCCAGTGATGGGTTGTTGCTAACTCTGAAAGGCTGCACTGCACACATTGTCCTCCCAACCATCTTGCCCATCTATCCACTTCTTGAACTCAGAGTACTGACAGTCAACTATGAGTGGAATCCATATAATTTGCTCAATACAGGTTAGCAATGGCATTGGATGGAGTCAAACTCAATCCACTGTCCCATTCAAGAGACAAAAGTTATATTATATGTTGATAACTTAGGACATCAAGCCAGTGTCTGCAGAACTAATAAATATGTGAAGTGTGAGTATCCCAAAATTTACACTGAGACAAATCAGTCTATCCTGTATCCAGGCGATCTGCTGTATGTTTCCTTTTTGTCTGTTCTTTCGTTGACTGACACTCTTTCAGCAGCTAGTCACCTGGCCGCCTGCCTGGCAGGTCCATTCAGTGTATACACCTGTTGCCTCCTTTACCATTGGTGGCCACTTTTATTTGTGTGACAGCCTCCATTTTACTGAACTCAACAGTGAGTAGTAGCTAGGGATGCAGAGATGATTTGGAGTGACAGCAAGGAAAGGATGACCAGCACATTTGAGCCACCACCTGATTCGCAAAGCCAGACCTTTGAAGACCTGGTTTGCATAGTCAAGGCACATATGAATATGACCTTGTCAGTGATTGGAGGGTATACTTGCCAAAGTAAGGGGTTTCCTACTAAGGATAAAGTTAGTACCCCAACCATTCCACATTGGAGAGCATGACATTAGGCTGAGCTGAGCAAGATACTTTGTTAGGTGCTTCTTGTTATTGGGGATGTCAGTGGCACTATGAGCATGAAGGGTGAGGATTAGCACAAATCCACAAAGAGATAAAGAGCCATCCTGACAAAGAAACAGCAGCACGACTGAGTAAGCAGAGATGTAAGGTGATAACTCACTGATCACCTTGTCATGCAAGTCTGATTCATTTGATGTCCATATGTGGAATGCAAATATTACCAGAAAAATTCTCCTGGAAAGTGTCACCACTGGTAGTGGGCATTGAAAGAGTCTGACTAGTCATTTGTGTTCACTCCTTACCACTCACTCTCCTTGTGTTGTTGCCTCATGCACCATCCTGTTACCCATGGGCTATTGGTTGCCTTGTTCTACTCTCGGAACCAAGTATCCTGATTCCAGAGTGCTTCTGAAAAAGGCACCGATGCTGTAGACCCTATGTGGTTCTCCAATGTTCTCTGATAGACATCATTTTAATAACAGGTCCTTTGGGGTAGACATAGTCACTCCTCAACTCAACAATTGCCTAGAAACATACTAGCAGTGTGCACATGTCAGATGTGATGACATTGAAATGTATGTATCTTGGACCATGGTTTCAAGAATGAGTTACCTCTTGGCTCATGCCAACATAATGCACAGTAGCTGACCGCTGACCTAATAATGTCATCTTTGTCAACAATATCAGTAGAATTCTTTCCCAATGTGTTGACCACATGCTAATATTTTACATTGCATGCAAACAGCAATGCTCTCTGCATATACATAATTATTAAGCTTATGGATGTCGAAGATTTGACTGCTTGATTTCTGTATACACCATCTCAGGATGAATATGACAGTACAAGTATAGTTTGGTTGACATGTTCTGATGGTACTGGCCAGGTACTGCTGTGTGTACCTTTAGCTCCAACATGAATAAAATTTGGAGACAAGTAGATGATCATAGGTTGCTGTCCCAGACCTTCTCATGAGACACAAACATGTATGTGGTATAAGCAGCATAGGAATTGGAATTTATATCAAGGGTGAATAGACCAAATTATTAATAAATAAACAAAAAACACCATGTTGTTTGTTTCGATGATTTGATCATCTGGTGGTGGCATTTGCATTCCACATCACCACCATCTGACCTGATGCCATCATCATCATGGGGGCCTGTTGGGCTACTTGGCTCATGGCCTTCATGCACCGTGGAAAGAACCCTTGCCAGTGCAGGCCAAAGATGAGATCAACGAAGGTGCAACAGTCATCTTGGATGACCTTGAGGCTACAATGCTGGAAGATTTGACAGTGTATCTCTGGCATCATGACCCAGTATATTATGTCTATTATCATGACACAGACTTGCTTCCCTCCCCATCTGAATGGTGTGAAAGACCAAGACACGCCGCTACAAACATTGTGTTGTGGAGGATAGCCTCCATTCCACAAGGTCAAGCTTCCCAAGGAGTCCCTATTCAACAAGGGAAGAAGTGGTGCTTCAAGAAGTACAATGACAACTTCAACCAAGTAACTACTAGGAGGCTCAGACAGACAGCCAGGACAAAAGACCAAACACAAGTGCTCTACAAGTATCATTGAAATCACAGAAACTGTCATGAATATCGACCCTACAAGCATCCCAGAGGTCAGTAGTGTTTTATTCGAAGTATTCATCTGAAATTGATGTTATAGACAACAACTTAAAGTGGTAGTGCAATAATAAAGGAGAAAGCTCACCAAGCCTGACTTGGGTATGTCGCAATTTTCCTCCAAGGCAGTGCAAAACCGAAGGACCATGCTATGTGGAATTTGACGGACGATTGGACAAGGAAGAAAGTCAATGGCTAACCAAGTGCTGTCTTACTCATAGTGACCTGCTTGCAGAGGTATCATCAAATGTACAAACACAGTTATGCATGAGATCATCCTTCATCCCTATGGAATGTCAAATTCATGAGAGCATTCTTGGCACAATTAGTTGACATACCTTACAAACACTGGAACATCTGGTTGGGCATTTAGAAGATGCAAAAGATTGTAGCATTTGTCTGGCAGAAAGGCCAGACAAACTACTTGAACTGATCCAGTGTCTGTCTTGTGGATCTTTGTAGGATTGCCCTTCTTGTAATTTCACACAAGGTAAGTGATTGCATTTGTAAAACATTCATGTTCAACTAATATATGTAATAGAAAAAGCAGTCAGCTTTCATGTTGTATAGTTATGCAATGATATGGTGAAAGCATCTGTGGTTTTCCAACAAGAGGAGAGTAATCAACCCTCTACTCTGCCTGCTCTGTAGGCAGCTGTATTCGCCAGTGGCCACTATGAAGATAGGGCCATAACTCAAACAGCCTCTCAACAGACTGGTCAGTCGGCCTTTTGACTGTCCAGGTGATAATATTCATGCAGCTGGTTGACAGTGGAACAGGGAAGTGGGCAACACTGATGATCCTGAGAGATGCTAGAATCTTCAAGGATGGCATTATATACTGTGTGTCATGAGCATCTTTCATTGGGACAATGTTGGCACAAAAGATATGTTTCTTGTGTTTTTTATCATTCTGTGTGCAAATGCAAATGAGTCATTTGTTTGGATTACCAAGTGTTAAGTTAACAACCTCTATGTTGTGTTATCATTGTACCCTGAGATGGGATACTATCTGGGTAATGCAAAATGCATGATCAGGTGGACATTTGACAGCCTGCCCCCCTTGTGTTGTAATCAGGAGAGACCACTTGAGATGACTAGGTCGAATGGCTGCAGATAATGATGAGTACAGTTTTGAAGGATATTTCTGGAGGACTTGGGCACTCATGCTGTGCTATGGCACTAAAGATTCTCAGTGAGTGGTGAACAATCCCACTGAGTGACTGAGTGACTATGTAGGAATGAGATCTGGAGCTCAGCCTAACTGAGGCTGTTGTGCCTTGAGGTCTTGGAGGCATATATGGACCATCATCATGGTAGAGAGGAATGAGAACAGTTGTGGTATTCTCATTCCTGTTTCAGCAAGATGGATTTCCAAAGCAAATTGGAACCTCTTCTTGATTCATTCAGAGCTGCTCTCTTCTTTCTTCCCACTATTTTTTGTGGTATGTATTTCAAACTTTTTACATAGCTTAATCTTTGGAACAGGCATATAACTACTGTTCTGCCAGCGCCCTGGCCCTCTATCAGGAGGCATCACCCTCCATTTGATGACCTGGAGTTTTGTCCACCAACCTAGAGAGACATCCATATCCCCTAGCTCCAAGCTCTTCTATTAGACAGGAGAATCCAGACTTGCCCTCCATCCATTCCTCATTAAGAGATTTAAATTACTATGTGTTTCTGTAATTGGATGTCAAATTAAATGTGTTTGACACCTCAAAGCGACCAGGAATGTACATCTATCCAAGAGTGCTAAGCAGCCTTTACATTCCTGATGATGAAGCCCTGTTCAATATGTACCAATTATGAGAACACAGTGAAGACATCTTGTTTTGAAATCATGCCAGCATATACTACAGGGCTGGCCAAGTTTGGAGACAGACAGCATGCCACGACTGTTCTCATCGCACCTGTCGAGTGAGAAGGGGGATTGCTGACAGAAATGTGTAGAAATGCAGGTCAGTATTCTCAACTCCATAGCTCTCTTTGCAACATGTTGCTGGAGAGTTGTAACATCGATATCCAGTGACATT